>CM034532.1:11291588-11481588 GCA_020002185.1 Paraescarpia echinospica | reverse complement strand
TGGGTGGAATACCATCCACTCCAGGTGATTTATTTTCCTTCATAGCCCTAATTTTCTTAGCTACCATTTCTGGGGTTACAATTAACTGTCTTAAATATTCTGATTCTGCCCCCTTGAACTTAGCCTCTGGTACTGGCAGTGAACTAGTGTCTTCTCTGGTAAACACTGAACTAAAATACTCATTTAGGTCTTCAGCCATTAAGAATCCTTCTGATATTATATTTCCAGCGCTATCTTCTAGAGGACCGACCTTATCCTGAACTTTCTGTTTGCTTCGAACATACGCATAAAAACTCTTGCTGTCATGTTTTATATTACAAGCTAATTTATGTTCATAGCTTCTCTTTGAATTTCTAATTTCAGCTGTAGCTTGGTTTAGTGCTTCTTTATAAAGGTTGTAGTCTTCGTCATTGCCAGTACGTCTATAAGACTTCCACATCATTTGTTTATACTTAATTTTTCTAATGGCTTCTTTCGATAAGTATTTCTTTCTGGTCCGTTTCCCTTGTTTTTTGAAGGGAACAAATTTATCTACGATGCACTCTATTTCATTCTTTAAGATATTCCAGCATTCTGTTGCTGTCTTATTCTTCAGTGTATTATTCCAGTCTATCTTTGCTAAATATTTCCTCATTTCCTTATATCTTCGAATTGAAATCGTTCTTGTTTTATTATAATTTATTATAAACATTTATTTCCGATTATAGCAATTTCATATGAAATACGTTAAAATTACATGCTCTGAATTATATTAAATAAATAAATATACAATCCAAGGTCTCATTTGATAGATTCACGATTCTAAAAAATGAAAGATCGGAAATTATGTTTTAAATAATGCCGATAACCGTATTGGTTGCAAGCAAGCTTAAATTTCTAACAGTGGCGCCCTCTGAGGAATGTCTAACCAATCAATTTGTCCACTGCAAAATGTGAATAACTACCTTTATGTTATTAAAGCACGTTGCTAATCGGTATGAACACGTAAAAGGGTGAGTGAACCACGGCGCCAGCGAGGAGATAGATTTATAATGTTCCAAAGTTAGCGTAGGCCTACTGGCGTCGGAACGTGGTGAACATTAAAGGCTGAGACGGCTCTACAAAATCTCGATTTGCACCCACTCTTGAGGCTCACCAAAGATCCCCCTCCTTCACGTTCTCAAAAAAACATTCAATTGCCCCCCCCCCCCCGAAGCTCACCAAAAACTACCCACCTTGAGGTTCTCCAAACCTCGATTTGCATCACCTTCAGGCTGGCCAAAAACTCACCTTCAGGCTCTCCAGAAACCTCCACTTGCACCCAACCACTCGAAGCTCGCTAAAACCACACAGCTTGAGGCTCTCCATAAACAACAAAGTGCACCCCCTGAAACTGACCAAAAACCTCAAAATTAATCCTCAAATCTACCCACCTTCCGCCATCGATGTCGTGACGTAAGCACTGCAATACTGTGACGTCATATGTGAAGGATCGGTGTAATTCTTCTTCTTCTTCTTGATTTAATTACTAGACTACTAACAAAGATAACATTAAAGTAATATGACACAGACAAACATAATTTCTGTATAGGTGTTTATGACATTAGTAAATGTTAAACCCGTCCAGTTCATTCTTACTTTTTATTTCTTTCTTACCTGGCTCGTTCTCATGTTACGGACGATCGCCAGGGTTCTATATCGCAGCCTCGTTCCCGTGTTCTCACTGATAGGCGAGCGGTAAAACCACATATCGGACCGATTTAAATACCCCCCCCCCACATACACACCCAAATGTTGTTATATCATTTGAAAGCTCTACATCACCCCGTCCCAACGAGGTCTGTCGAAGAGCTGCTAAATGGTGGAGTAAGCGTGAATCCAAGGTCAAACAAGGTCACTGTCAAATGATGAATTTTCGAAATTGTAATCATCGTAATATTACAATGGTTGCATATCTACTTTATTTAATTACAAGATGGCCAAGTAATATATGTTTGGAAAGTTTATTGTCTCTCCGTCAAAATTTGGTACGATATGGAGGTGTTACATGATATGGTACGAGTGGAGCTAAGGTCAAACAAGGTCACCGTGAAATGATGAATATTCGATTTTTTTGCACTACCGCGAACGTTATAAAGTTACAATGACCCTAAAACTACTCCATTTATATGTACGAGTCATATACTGTGTGAAAGAAACATTTCTCCCTGTGAAAATGGGATATGACACTGAGCATCAAAAGTGTGCTCTCTTTTAAGGCAGACTGCACATATTCCTTAGCAATTCTAATACAACATATTTAACATTAACGCGCCTGATTCAGGATGGGATAACTGGATTGAAGAAGCCACTTTACGTTAGCACCTCAATGTATATATGATTGTCACCCCGAAACATTCACATTAAACAAGATCTGAAGACTTGAAGATAAGTTTCTCAGCTCGTCCTGCACGACTCCTGGTTGACATCGTCTGGCCAAGGTCGCTGAATACGTCACTGTACGAGTTAATGTTGAATTGCCAGTGTTGCGTGTTATTTACCATCGCTGCCGACTAGCGAGAGTTAGCGAAAATGAAAAGTTACATGACGCCGTATAGTGTGTGTGTGTGTGTGCGTGTGTGTGTGTGTGTGTGTGTGCGCGCGCGTGCGTGTGCGAGTGAGTGCGCTGCGTGCGCACGTCCATGAGTCCGTGTGTCTGTACGTGCGTACGTACGTGCGTACGTCTGAGCGTGCGTGCGTGCATGTGCTTGCCAGGCAGGCAGGCAGGCAGGCAGGCAGGCAGGCAGGCAGGCAGGCAGGCAGGCAGGCAGGCAGGCAGGCAGGCAGGCAGGCAGGCAGGCAGGCAGGCAGGCAGGCAGGCAGGCAGGCAGGCAGGCAGGCAGGCAGGCAGGCAGGCAGGCAGGCAGGCAGGCAGGCAGGCAGGCAGGCAGGCAGGCAGGAAGGAAGGAAGGAAGGAAGGAAGGAAGGAAGGAAGGACGGAAGGAAGGAAGGAAGGAAGGAAGGAAGGAAGGAAAGAAGGAAGGAATGAAGGAAGGAAGGAAGGAATGAATGAAGGCAGAAATTTAAATATTATTAGAATGACGACTGGATCTTTTATGCTAACCTTTCTATAACAAATACGCTACACTCCATAACAAGTGTTACTGACAAATCTGTTCACTAAGGAATCATCTTGGAACGTCGATATCCGATAACAAACGAAATCACTTTCGTTTGGGGAGGGGGTCTGACGCAGTTTCGTCTGGCGTCGAACATCGATATTTTATGCTTCGGACTGATACTTTTAATATATCGATATCATTACATCAGTATTTATAAACGTTCGTCGGAGAGGGAGTGGGGGTGCTGAGGCCAGATGAAAATACTTTCGTCTGATATCGGACATCGACTTTCTGAGATGATTCCTAATAAAGTGTCCATGCTACAAATGTCTACTAAAGTAGATATCCAATATTGATCTTGCTAACGTTTCATTGTTTTCCCCGAACCATTACAAAATCACACATACACATTTCAGCACAGGTAATGTCAGTCCCGCCATTTCTCAGAGCAGTTCTTCAGCTTCCGTTGTAATCTCTGCAATAAAATAAATTATCTGTGCATGCAATATTAAATAATATAAAATGTCGGTGATATTTGTAAAAGTGAAACAAAAGGCAACGTTTTGGTATTATTCATGTAAAATAGTTAATACAACCTAACCATTTGCAACTACAGATATAATTGAAAAAATTCATGTTAGTGTTTACTCAGAATGAGGTCTCAATTGAAAGATTTCAATAATATGTCTGACACCTTGGAGGCTGACATTTACTCATGACGCAGAGGCTTGACCAATAAACGCCGAGCTGTGTCGTCTTTTAGGACGCGCCATGTTCTTTGTTGCTCGATTTGGGTATGAATGGTCCGTGAATATGCCGTATTTTCCTTTTTCGTTCGCAAATTTGAAAACGAAAAACAAAAAAGCAAACAATGTTCGTTTTTCGTTTTCAAATTTGAAGTAAAAAAACGAAAAACGAATACAATTTACTATTCGCGTGTTAGAAAAACAAAATAACGATAAAACAAACCGTTTTTCGTTTTCAGTGCACCAGAATGGAAAATGAAATACGGCTGCAGCGATTATTACCCAAGGTAATTGCTTAGTAGATGTTTGTATTTAGTGCAGTGTGAATTATTTTTGTTGCGTTTGTCCAATAAAAAATGTTATGAATCGTCATAAACAACATGTTTGTTTCAATGTAACCAATGTAATCAACGTAACCATAGAAGCATTCAGCCACTCTGCAGTTAATGCTCGAAGAGTATTCGTACACATATATCCATTACTGTCTATACCCAGGTAGTCAGTCATACAGCTGAGAGAACTGGCGCAACGTCGAGTGAACGAACTTGCCCAGGATCGACACGGCAGCACAGGATTCAAAACCGCGTTCTCTCGATTGATAGTACAATGCCACTGCTGTCCACACAACAACTTAATTGAGGTAAAATCGCTGTATTACGTAGTCATTAGTATCACATGTAACTGACCTTCATTGACGTAACTGTAGACTTTGTTTGAACACTCTGTGTCGCGGATTGACGTGAAAGGTGCGAGTGATATGTTTGCAAGAAGTCTCATCATTCGAATTTCCGATTCTTCAAGGACGGTTGAAAGTATCTCCACCAGCTTATGTCGTCTGATGTATCAAATGCTCTGCTCATGTCTATGTCAAGAATCTCGACTGCGAAGCGATATTTCTGTGCCTTGGCACTCAACCACCGGTACCCGAACACTACGTCAGCCGTACTTCGACCATGGAATCCACTTCGATCAGGTGAAAGGAGCTCATCGACTTTCGATGCGATTCGAGAGAAAATCACAAGCGACGGCGGTTTTGCGTTTTGACTGACCCTTGCACCAAACTTGATCGGGTCTGTAATTAGTCGACCTTCTTCGTCATGTATTGTGGCCTGACGAGGTAACATCCTGCCTGCGCGGAACATATTGGCCCCATTTGACGTCTTTTGACTTTCGTCACTATTTAGAACTGTCCCTGCATATGATCTCGAACACATTTGTGTGTCATACAATATGCAAGCTTACCAATTCTTATTTTCATAATGTTAGGCTACAGGAAACACAATATCACGAAGTTGCATAATAATATCATAGGCGCGGTAGGTGGGCTGAGCCGGAACTTTAACACCACTCCGCCTCCGCCGTTGTCGGATCATATTTTTCGGCTACCTTCAGCATATTTTGAAGCTTACCAGAAACCTTCAATTGCACCCCCGTAAGGTTCGCCAAAAATACCCATCGTCAGATTCATCAAAAACTTCGACCTGCACCCACCCTTTAGGATCGATCGCCAATAAAACCACATCCAAACTCTCCAAAAACCTCGATTTGTACTCCTCTTGAAGTTCGCCAAAAACACCTTTGGGTTCACCAAAAACTTCAAACAGCACCGATAGATGCACACCCCTTCCCTTTATATTGGGGGGAATTATCTTCACCCCCAACAAACTATTTTGTGCATACGTGCTACCTACTTATGTTTGTTGCCCAATATAGCAACCCAAAATAGGGGGTTCAGGAGGGGTTCGTCTTGTAGCGAGGTGGCGCAGTGTTTAGAGCACCGGACTCTCAATCGAGAGTACACGGGATCGAATTCTGTGTTCCCGTGTTGAACTTTGTATAAATGAGTACCTGTTGGATATTTGTGTGTGAATAGTTTTCGCGCATTAATTGCAGCGTGGTTGAATTCTTCACCGAGAAGTCGAGATGGTGTTCGATTGAAGAGGTCTGCCAAGGATTAAAGTGTAAAATGCTTTGAGCAGTCATGGGGACTGAATACATTGCTATATAAGAACTTACCTTTATCGTTAATTTTTTTAGAAGGGCAGGGGCATAAAAAAAGGGCTTCAAAAAGAAAAAAGAATTCCTGGCCAAAAGTACGCCCGCTCTCCAAGGAATGACACTAGGTCACACCATGCAATGACTCTGCATCTTGTGAAATAATCATTCTTCGGAAATAATCATTCTTCGGTGAGTAAGGCGTGCATTTCGATCGGGAATTCGTTTTACATTGGATTCGAAAACAATAGTGCTTGTCCGACCCCCAAAATATATCACCTTTACGTTTACATGTATCAGTTATACAGACATTTCACTGTAGAGCTCACCGTAATAATTGATAGCCATGCAGTTGGAAAACGAAGTTGGGTGCGTGTTCAAGCGGGGAGTCCCCGAACCCCCACCCCCATGTTTTTACACAAGTGTGTGCACTCCCAACTAGACTCGTCTTATCTGGTAGGGGCTATTCAATTTCACTGTCCTTCACGATCTCTACGAAACTACATCCCTTTTAGAGTTTCAAATAGCAGAATCAACATTATAAAACATTGTGTTTTGAATAGGAGTATGACTACTTTCAACACATTGTATTTAAGTGATCCAACTTGTGATATATTTTCAGGAGCTGAAACCTTTAGATTCTCAATTCAAAAACATTTCTACGTAAACGGATGTTTGCCTGGTATATTTGATGTTGATATTGTGTGTTTTTTATGTCCTTATTGTTCTTATTGTTCTTATTATTCTATTATAGTTTGTTATTATTTATATGTATTGTTTCAGTCCTGTTAATGGGTCCACTCAAAACAATACAAAACAATTATTCAACTATAAAAATAACTATAACGTTTCGTCCCGCAACAAAGGAAATTGGGCTATACTGAGCATAAAAATGCATTTTTATTAACAGTTTTGTTGTTGCAAACAGCAACTTCTTGTGGCCAGTTTTGACGACAAGCTGATGTATACTGCTGTAAAACGGTGTAATGTCCCCAGAAAAGTAGGCAGTCACACGGACCAGTAATTCAGAAAAGGTACTGACCCCACGGCAAAGTAGGTGATCAGTGACGACCGGCTAGCGTATATTTCAAACACTGGTAATAACCGATGCCATTGATTTGTTGCCCACTGAGAAAACAACTAAACATGAAATATATATATATATATATATATATAGCTCTACTTGAAAATATGTTATCGGTTAAAACGCGTGCAATTGTAATTTTGCGCACCGTTAGTTGTCCGTAATGAAACAAGTGGTCGTGGAGTTGTAAGTATCAAAGCCTGCTTCTAGAGAACTCGACAAAATAAACGTCGTTTAAGTATTAACACCGTTACAGGAGTTGCTCAAAGCTTCCCTTTTATCGTGGGGCCAACCTTCCCTTACATTATTTTGATCTTTTGAAATTTGTTCACAGTGGGGCGCGGTGTTCATCTCACATTGCCTGTGTCTTTCTGAAGAGACATTAAAAGCCAGTGGTCCCTTCTATCTGGTGTCTGGGCTAGGGGTGGTGGTCTCTATCTCTAACCCACTGGTCTTGCTCCCAGCGGCTGGAGTTGCTTCCCAGTCGGGGTTGTGAGAGACGCCGAGCAGGCCGTGTAGGCAGTGTATACACTGTGTCATTGGACCCACTGGTTCCTATATGAATGAACACACTCTGGAGGAGAGTGGTTCACTACTCAAAACAGTATAGGTTTTCACAGGTAGTTGAAAGACCGTGCAGAAAAGAACAGCATATCGTAAATACCTATGTATATCACCCTATCTCTTGTAACTGGGTTATGCTAATTTCTTTAACAGTTTTCACAACAGGTGGAAATAAAATATCCTTGCAAATCGGTGATGTTATAAAATGCGGCTGAAGTTGTTGAATGGAATCAGTGTATGTGCACAACCTGTTGTGTTTGGATACTGAACACAGGCAGGATTTGAACCTGCCACACACGACACTGGGACATCTTTGCTATAAACTGCACAACTCAACAAAATGGTTAGATAAATAACTCACACAAAGTATTTGGGTCAGGCCACGGAAAATGTTCCCATTTCAAATTCACCACCTTCTTCTTGTCTCATGGTCATTATACATATATATATGTGTGTGTTTAAGAAAGATAGAAAGGGAGGTTGAGTTATTTTATATATTAAAGAATCTATCCAGGCTTATGAAATAAAATTAGAAAGAGAAGCAGATTGCGAAGAAGCTGTTTGGTGTAACATAGTTACAGGAAACTCAACGTTAACAGTTGGGTTAGTTTATCGAAGTCCAAACATAAGCATAGGAGAATGAAAAAATACAAAACGCTGTAAGGGATGTAAACAAACGGGACTGAATTATTATGGGGGATTTTAACCACGGGCATATACAATGGAAATCTCTTCAGAGTATGGGGAGTGAAGACCACAAGTTTATAGTTTTAGTACAAGATACATTCCTTTCTCAACATGTGCTAGAACCAACCAGGGGTGAGAATGTGTTAGACATAGTTTGTCCTCACAGAATGAATTAGTTGACAATGTCAAGATATGTGAGCCACTGGGGAGTAGTGATCACAACCAAATACATTTTACCATCAATGTAAAATCAGAAAGGAATAGTAAAAAGCAGTATAGGAGAAATTTCCACAAAGGAAGGTATAAGGACATGAGGAAATATTTAGCAAAGATAGACTGGAATAACACACTGAAAAATAAGACAGCAACAGAATGCTGGAATATATTAGAGTGAAATTAAGTGCATAGTCGATAAATTTGTACCCTTCAAAAAACAAGGGAAACGGTCCAAAAAGAAACATTTATCGCAAGAAGCCATTAGGAAAATTAAGTATAAACAAATGATGTGGAAGTCATATAGATGTACTGGAAATGATGAAGACTACAACAGTTATAAAGAAGCACTTAACCAAGCTACAGCTGAAATTATAAATTCAAAGAGAAGCTATGAACAACAATTAGCTAGTAATATAAAACAAGACAGCAAGAGTTGTTATGCATATGTTCGGAGCAAACAGAAAGTTCAGGATAAGATCGGTCCTCTAGAAGATAGTGCTGGAAATATAATATCAGAGGGATTCTTAATGGCAGAAGACCTGAATGAGTATTTTAGTTCAGTGTTTACCAGGGAAGATATTAGTTCACTGCCAGTTCCAGACGCTAAGTTCATGGAGGCAGATTCAGACTATTTATGACAGTTAATTGTAACTCCGGAAATGGTAGCTAAGAAAATAAGGGCTATGAAGAATAATAAATCATCTGGGGAGTGGATGGGATTCTGCCCAAACTACTACTGGAAATTGTAGAACAAATTAGCGTACCACTTGCAACAGTTTTCAATTTGTCATTAGAAGAGGGAGTGGTTCCTTTAGAATGGAAAGAGGCAAACATTATACCGTTATTTAAAAACGGTTCGAGAAACAAGTCAGAGAACTATAGACCAGTGAGTTTAACATCAGTGATTTGCAAATTATTAGAAAGACTAATTAAAGATCACATGGTGGATTTTCTTGTTAAACATAACTTGATAAACCCATCTCAACATGGGTTTTTAAAAGCGAGGTCATGCTTAACAAATGTTGTGTTTTTTGGAAGACGTCACTAAGTGGGTAGATGAGGGATCACCAGTAGATATCGTCTACTTAGATTTTCAAAAAGCTTTCGACAAAGTACCACATCAAAGATTACTGCTTAAACTAAAGGCCCATCGCATATGAAATGGTATAATAAACTGGATAGAAAAATGGCTGATTGACAGAAGACAACGTGTAGTAGTTGATGGGGAGGCTTCAAACTGGAAATCGGTATTGAGTAGGGTACCACAGGGATCAGTACTAGGACCTATATTATTCTTAATATATATCAATGATTTGGATGATGAAATAACAAGCAAGATGTTGAAATTTGCGGATGATACAAAAGTGTTTAGAAGGATTAAAAGTGATGGGGATAGACAGTATTTACAAGATGATCTTGACAGGTTAATCAAATGGTCTGAAAAGTGGCAAATACTGTTCAATTTTGGGAAATGCAAATGCCTCCACACAGGACATGGGAATGAAGAGGTAGAATATACAATGGGGGGTACTGTACTAAGTACTACTGTAAAAGAAAAGGACTTAGGGTTAACCATTAGTGCTGATATGAAGGTTTCAGAGCAGAGCGGAATTGCAGCTTCAAAGGGAAATCAAATCCTTGGATTAATTAGGCGACATATAGCGTATAAGGAAAAAGTACTAATAATACTGCTGTACAAAACAATAGTGATGCCTCATTTAAAATATTGTATACAAGCGTGGAGGCCATATCGCAAGAAGGACATAGATATGCTAGAAAGAGTAGAGGAGAGCGACTAAAATGATACCAAAACTGAGGGATCTTAGTTATGAAAATCGCCTAAAAGAATGTGGTTTAACAACACTAGAGACCAGGAGATTGAGAGATCAGATAGAAGTGTTTAAAATAATGAATGGTTATGAAAATATTGAAAGGAATATTTTTTCTCAGTTAAGAAACATAGGACTAGAGGACATGAAGTTACATTAGCAAAGGAGCAGTGTAGATTAGATATAAGAAAGTTCTAATTTTCACAAAGGAATGTAAATGAATGGAACAGAATATCTGCTGATTGTGTGTGTGCTAGTATCGTGAATATGTTTTAAAATAAAATCGACACATACCTCAGAAGGGCGGGATACACATAGATAAAAGGGTTTGACTCTCGATAAGCCAAATGGCTTCCTTGTCCATCTGCCACCTAGAGTTAAATCTCTGGGTGGCAATCTTGTTAAATCTGTGTCTGCTGGTGATTTCTCCAGATCTTAATAGTGTCCGGATATGTATCTCCATCAGTGAATGATAGGAATCCTGATAAAGCTCCGCTTTCCCTCCACCCAGGGAATGTACTTGGCCATGATGTTCCCCACCACCCCGTAGTCTAGTCATCCCGCCATCATAACCACCCATCCTGTCATCTGTGTCCTCCACAGATGTGTCTATGCAACACCGCATTGCGAGTGTCCTCTCCAGACAAACCAAGATGTCCGCCAGAGTCTCAGGCAGCGTCACATCAAGTAAACCGGCAGCGACACGTGGGGGAAGACAAATTCAACTCTGGAGACAAACGCCAGGGCAGAAAGGGAACTATCCCCAACTCCAGGAAGTTGGCAGTCACATCAGCGGGGTTGTTGTAAGACAGATGTAGACAATCCTAGGAAACAGGCCACAGACGTAACATTCAGATGAGTAAAAATTTTACTTACACAAAGGCAGGTGACGATTTCAAGAAGTATTAGTACTGGTCGTTTGATGGAGATTACAATTGTTTCCAATGCTACAGATGATTTCTCAATTGTTCTAAGCTACATAAACCATCCACTGATCAGATGGCAATGGTTTACATACGTTTGAACAATCATAGAAAATAAGAGTAAACTTACAAACAATCACCAAATGTTCGGTCTGTTTAATCAACAGGGAATTTAAGAAATATTAAAACATTCTTTTCTTTCCAGAGATCACATATGAACTCCTGAAAGTTGTGGTAACCTTAATTGTGAGGCTCTGACATGTACTGTTTCGGTGGCTTTGTCTTCATCTGTGGTTATGAGTTGGTCTGCCCTGTGCATCATTATTCTGACCACTGATCGCTTGTGCTCGAGGTGGTGATTGGAGCTGAAGTTCAAGTATTGGTCGGTGTGTGTTAGTTTTCTATAGACCGTGACCCATGTGCTGCCGTCATCATTCACGTGTACACAAGTGTCTAGGAAAGGAAGTTGGCCTTCTCGTTCCGGTTCCGTGGTGAATTTGATGTTGGGGTCTATGCTATTGAGGTGTGCAGTGAGGCGATTTAAATCAGAGAGAGGCGACCAGAAATCAACAGAGATTCCGGATCCAACATTCCCACGATCTTCCTAGAAGTGTTGTCATGTGACAGTTACCAAGGTTGTCACATGATGACCGAGAGTGACGCAGACCAACGCTGATGAAGACGTCGTGAAGACGTCGAAAGCTCTGTTCAGAGCAACATAGGACTCGGAAAGGTAACTTGCCATATTTTCAAAATATTTGTGGTATAAAATTAGTCGACACGTGCCTTCCAAATAAATGTGACAGCCTCACTGTTAGACTGGTGTGGTTGATGCTGGTCATGAAGTTTAAACTCGTCCAACAACATCAGCTGTTTCCTGTCAACTTTACCTGAAAACAGCACACCTTTAGTAAGACAATATAATTGTTTTATTTTTGGATGGATTGATGATCCGGTTTCTTGGTTATTATTATTTGACATATTTACCTCTTAAAAAATGTGTTCTTTTAAATAAAAATAAAAAACAAGTCTCTTGAGAGGTAATTTTTTTTTTTTTGTATTGTTTAATGTTACATTTCCCCCAGGTAAATGTGTTCATTCGAAGATTATATCAATTTCACAGGGAAGCATTCAGCCATGCTGCAAACAATCATGAAGTCTATTTGTTCATATAACATCCACCACTGTATGTATTCAGACACTGATTTATACACCTAAATGAACTGAAGCAACATTGAGTGAAAAAAATTATTCACACTTTGATACAGCCATAACAGAATTCAAACCTGGATTCTCCCAATTGAGACTCTGATACTCTGATCACTACATTACATTACAGCACCCTGCATACTGACCATAGCTCTTAGGTGCAGTCACATAATAATTGACACAATGACACCGCCTAGTGAGAGAAACATAGTTTAATGCAACTTCCTGCTAACAGCCATTTTGGATCAGAAAAATCTCAAGTCCCCTACACCACATATCGGTGGTTTGAACCAATGCTAAAAACATAACATTTCTTGAACTATAGGAACTTATGAGACCACCCACAGAGTTTAGACTAAACCTAGGTATATCCTACCATGTATCATCATAGGCAGTGTCTGCCGTATCACAATGACGTCAGGGAAGTAGTAGGAAGGCAGGTGGGCACTGATCACTTGCTCTAACTCTGCCATCACTGCAGTATGTCTCTCTGAAACATCCCTCGGTCCACCCAGAGGGCTGTCGCTGGGTGCACAGTCCTCTAGGGGGTGTGGACGTGTCATGGGGTCGACACTGACAACCAGACCGAGTCTCCTGCAGATAATGTCGTAGACAGTGGCGGCTTGCAGGACAATGTCAGGGCGGGCGACAAGCTGAAACAGAACAACCGGTGGATTTGGTGAGTTCTACCATGGAAGATACTTGTTCTCAGATGTCATCTGTGTGCTGTGTATACGTGTAATGTGCATATTTGATATACATCAACATGTATGTGCATATGTATTTTACTATATAATGTACACATATAATGTACATGTATATCGCGTATATGTATATTTGTACAGAATCTGTTTTACCAGTTCATTAGAGAGATATAGCACCTGCAAAGTGAAACGAGAAGACAAAGGAATTGAGAGTAGAGATTGGCTTACGGAAACAGAAAAAGAAAATGAAGGTAGTTGGGAGCAGACTGAGAAAGACAGAGAATGTATGGAGAAAGTGAGGAGATACTGACAATGACAGCAGGGTAAACAAAAAAGGGTGGCAGAAAAGGGAGAAATGGAAAGACAGGGTACAGCATGATACTGAAAGGGCAGGTACGAAAAGATAAAAATGGAAGACCATTGAAGAAATCTGAGAAAGATATAGAGAGAAAGAGCAAGGAAGAGAGATGGATCAAGTTACGTGAACCTCATTAGGGGAAGAAGCAAAAGAACTGCACCTTTTTGAGCTCAACTAGATTGAGTCTCTTGCCGTGACGTTTGATCTGCTCATCCGTTCGTCCCTGGAATGTGATCGGACCACATGAGCTCGCGCAACCACATCACCTGAGTTTCTGTAGACGATACCGTCAGGACAGTTCGTGAAGACTGCGGCCTTCTTCTCCTCTCCACCATCAACAAACTCTCTCACTGCCTCCTGTCAACAACAATGTCATAAGATTATTAATAAATATTTTTTTTAGTAATATTCAAAATTACAACAATGCATATATTGATTAAACTGCAAATTCATATTTACAGCATTTTCTTATGGCTATAGTAATTCTTATTTGACTGTATCTCCCAATATGTATTTATTTAGTTATTTAACTACCAGTGGCTCTTTGCATTTTATACAATTTCATATGAAGTCGGTTGAACTGGGCAGGACATGTGGAGCGAATGGGAGAAGAACGGATGGCAAAGAAAGCAGATGCCCGGAGAGTGGAGGGAAAAAGAAGACGAGGGCGACCATGACTGAGGTGAGAGGATGGCGTGAAGAGAGACCTGGAGGGATGGAAAGGGGAGGAAGAGCAAAAGACCGAGGAGAAGGGAGAAGGGTGGTAGAGAAAGTAGTGCAAGTGCAATGAGGAGGAAGAGAAAGAAAATGTTGATGTATCCAAGCCAGCCTCACCCCTGAAGACAGGGAACGACGAGGAGAATATCATCATCATCATATGTGTGATATATAGTTTATCTAGTTAAGTATACAAAGTCTTAGGTATTCTTATTAACTTTATTTGTATTATTATATTAATTTTTTAGCATATTAATCGATTGTTGTAAATATTGCGAAACATACATGGATTTTAAGGTATAAATAAAGTTATTATTATTATATTGTTATTAGCGATGCATTATCCATCCAGTACCCATTCATAATACACCCCGTTCTGTTTCTTCTCCCGGTTGAGGGTGTATTTCCAGTTGAGTTCCCTCCAATATCTCCCCTAGGGAACATCCGTTCTGTCAGACCTGAAAGATAGAAACACACATGCAGTTGGTGAATGTATTATTGTATGTGAAATTTTTTTTATGATCACACTGGAAAGAAGTGTACTTTTGTTTTATCCTTGGATGGCACTATGAATGCTGAAAACATAAATGTGTTACTTTTCTTTCCATGCATAATATATTAATCACCATATATGCACTCACGCACATATGCATGCACGTATGCACGCATACACAAACACACGCACCCTCACACCATGCACGCACGCACGCGCACACACACTCTACTATCAGAGTTAGATTCTGAGCAGAAAGTAACAGCATTAAAAACTGCATGTTTCTTTCTAACCTGAGGTCACATTCAGTGAGACTGTGGCAGGAGGCCCAGCAGGACACTTCTGTGATCCTGTACAGGTTGTAGAAGCTAGCCCCATTTCCCACACCCCGCCACCCACGCAGCACAGGGAAGGGAGGACACATCTCAATCTCCAGGGCAAGTACCCTCAGTGCCGATCCTGCAGCCAATTTGGTTTGTTGGAGTCGTGAACTGCCAATGCTAGATATCAAGGTCGGGGTTGTCTGCAGGTAAATGACAGATGTTATATTATACAACTCAACAAAATAAATGTTGTTAGTAATCAATAATAATATTTATTTTATACAGTGCAATTTCCAATAAGATGTTCAAAGCACTGTATAAAATCGAATTACTGTAATCTTAATAATAAAAAATTGAATATTGATACAATTAGTTTTCTTCTGCTCAAAACATGAAACAAGGAAAAGTTGTCCCTTTGAAAATATCGCTTCAGGAAACTACCCGTTGAAACGTGGATTTATCACCAACACACAAAATGCCTAAATGTGTAAAATAATTGGTTAACAATACAATATAAATGGTCGGATGGGTAATTAGGCTTTTTCCTGGAATAATGATTTGATGCTGGGCATGCGCATCTTGCAGGGAACCGTCACCGATGAAAACACCAAGTCCAATCATGGAGAACCACCGGAAATACAATGTGAAATAAAAATGTAAGTTTATCTGTACAATGTGAGATAACAATCTTTATTTACCTGCACAAGGTAAGACACCTGTACAAGGTGAGAAAAACAATGTTCATTTATCTGTATAATGGTTGTTTTATTTTGGCAAAGTATATCCACCATGTTAGCAGGACTCAGTTTGACCCTGTCGGGCACAAGTAGAAGGGCTGCTCCCGTTGTCATGGCAATAAACATTTCCACAATACTGGGGTCAAAGGTTAGCGGTGACGCTTGAAACAATATCAGCAGGTCCAACGTGAAAAAATATGCCTAAACACACACAAAAAACACTGCAATTAGTTAAACTATCTCATAGATAGAGGTTGCCATGTCTAGTAATTTTTTTATATTTAGTTAAATTAACAAAGAAGTAAAACACAGGTACAGAGGAACTTCACTTTAACGCCACCTCAGTAATACAGCCACCTTGCAATTAAGGTCACCCCAGAACAGTTCCAAATTACTTCCACGTACAGAAAGTATAAGATATTACCTGTAGTCCCACTAATAAGGTCACCTCGCTATTCAGGTCACTTTTGTTCAGTCCCAAAGGTGACGTTAATACTAATAATAGGGAGGTGCCACTGTCCTCACATGTGCATCGTCTCATTTTAAGAGGGAATCAAAACTACGCTATTATAATATGCAGGTAAACAACAAAATGCGTAACAATTGAAGCTTGAGTCAACAATTCCAGTTACAATTTTGTGAAAGGGTTGCTGTGACTGAAAAATTGAATTATATAAATAGCATTCTTTCAACATAACTTGGATAGAAAGGTAAATGTTTATTAACTACTTTATTTGACCACGAAGTTGTTCAAATGAATACATTTGAATAAGTAGTCTTTGCACTTCTTCTTCTCCCAAGAGTGATCAAGTTAGTACTGGAAGGAAGAAGTACGTGGGGGATAAAGCACATTGAGTGTGCTATATATAGACTAAACATTATTGTAATGACAGTACGCATTAGGACACTGTATATTTTGGACACCTTAACATTTTATCAAAATAAACAATTTTCTATACGTTGTTTTCAGGCAGCTTAAAACAAATTTAACAAGATTTAACAAGATTGCCACCCAGAGAATTAACTCTAGGTGGCAGGTGGACAAGGAAGTCCTTTGGCTTATCGAGAGTCCGACCCTTTTATCTATGTGTATCCCGCCCGTCTGAGGTATGTGTCAATTTTTTTTTTTAACATTCACGCTACTAACACCCACACAATCAGCAGATAATCTGTTCCATTCATTTACAGTTCTTTGTGAAAATGAAAACTTTCTTATATCTAATCTACTCTGCTCCTTTGCTAATGTAACTTCATGTCCTCTAGTCCTTCTATCTTTCTTAATTGAAAAAAAAATATTTCTATCAATATTTTCATAACCATTCAATATTTTAAACACTTCTATCTGATCTCCTCTCAATCTCCTGGTCTCTAGTGTTGTTAAACCGCATTTTTTAGGCGTATTTCGTAACTAAGATCCCTCAGTTTTGGTTGCTCTCCTCTGCACTCTTTCTAGCATATCTATGTCCTTCCTGCGATATGGCCTCCATGCTTGAATACAATATTCTAAATGAGGCCTAACTATTGTTTTGTACAGCAGTATTATTAGCTCTTTTTCCTTATACGTTATGTTTCGCCTAATTAATCCAAGGATTTGATTTCCCTTTGAAGCTGCAATTCCGCTCTGCTCTGAAACCTTTATATCAGCACTAATGGTTAACCCTAAGTCCTTTTCTTTTACAGTAGTACTTAGTACAGTACCCCCCCATTGTATATTCTACCTCTTCGTTCCCATGTCCTGTGTGGAGGCATTTGCATTTCCCAAAATTGAACAGCATTTGCCACTTTTCAGACCATTTGATCAACCTGTCAAGATCATCTTGTAAATGATGTCTATCTCCATCACTTTTAATCCTTCTAAACACCTTTGTATCATCCGCAAATTTCAACACATTGCTTGTTATTTCATCATCCAAGTCGTTGATATATATTAATAATAATATAGGTCCTAATACTGATCCCTGTGGTACCCCACTCAATACCGATTTCCAGTTTGAAGCCTCCCCATCAACTACTACACGTTGTCTGGTCAATCAGCCATTTTTCTATCCAGTTTATTATACCATTTCCTATGCGATGGGCCTTTAGTTTCAGCAGTAATCTTTGATGTGGTACTTTGTCAAAAGCTTTTTGAAAATCTAAGTAGACAATATCTACTGGTGATCCCTCATCTACCCACTTAGTGACGTCTTCCAAAAAACATAACATATTTGTTAAGCATGACCTCGCTTTTAAAAACCCATGTTGAGATGGGTTTATCAAGTTATGTTTAACAAGAAAATCCACCATGTGATCTTTAATTAGTCTTTCTAATAATTTGCAAATCACTGATCTATAGTTCTGACTTGTTTCTCGAACCGTTTTTAAATAACGGTATGTTTGCCTCTTTCCATTCTAAAGAAACCACTCCCTCTTCTAATGACAAATTGAAAATTGTTGCAAGTGGTATGCTAATTTGTTCTACAATTTCCGATAGTAGTTTGGGCAGAATCCCATCCACTCCAGGTGATTTATTATCCTTCATAGCCCTTATTTTCTTAGCTACCATTTCCGGGGTTACAATAAATAGTCTGAATATGCCCCCTTGAACTTATCCTCTGGTAGTGGCAGTGAACTAATATCTTCTCTGGTAAACACTGAACTAAAGTACTCATTCAGGTCTTCTGCCATTAAGAATCCCTCTGATATTATATTTCCAGCACTATCTTCTAGAGGATCGACCTTATCTTGAACTTTCTGTTTGCTTCGAACATATGCATAAAAACTCTTGCCGTCATGTTTTATATTACTAGCTAATTGTTGTTCATAGCTTCTCTTTGAATTTCTAATTTCAGCTGTAGCTTGGTTAAGTGCTTCTTTATAACTGTTGTAGTCTTCATCATTTCCAGTACATCTATATGACTTCCACATCATTTGTTTATACTTAATTTTTCTAATGGCTTCTTTCGATAAGTGTTTCTTTTTGGACCGTTTCCCTTGTTTTTTGAAGGGTACAAATTTGTCGACTATGCAATTAATTTCACTCTTTAATATATTCCAGCATTCTGTTGCTGTCTTATTTTGCAGTGTGTTATTCCAGTCTATCTTTGCTAAATATTTCCTCATGTCCTTATACCTTCCTTTGTGGAAATTTCTCCTATACTGCTTTTTACTATTCCTTTCTGATTTTACTTTGATGGTAAAATGTATCTGGTTGTGATCGCTACTCCCCAGTGGCTCATGTATCTTGACATTGTCAACTAATTCATTCTGTGAGGACAAAACTATGTCTAACACATTCTCACCCCTGGTTGGTTCTAACACATGTTGAGAAAGGAAAGTATCTTGAACTAACACTAAAAACTTGTGGTCCTCACTCCCCATACTCTGAAGAGATTTCCATTGTATATGCCCGTGGTTAAAATCCCCCATAAAATTGTTTGACATGTCCAAATATATATTGTCATTATGATATTGAGACTGTCTGCGACCACCCAGTTACAGTTTTGCTGTTGCAATTGCATCCTATAACTACACTGTCTTAGCTGTCACTCAACTAATCTTTGATCTCGTGTGGGAAACCCGCCACAGACAGATTGAACTACCATAATTGCTGTATGTATTTACACACTATGTTTTACCCACCCAAAATATCTACAAAAATAACTACTTTTTATTAGTTAAGTATTCAGACAACTGATAATTTAATTATTTGTAAGTGTCCGAATATTAGAGTAAAAAAAGTACCTTGTTATGGAAACGAATTCATTTGGTAGAAAGTAACATGTCATCTACAAAAGTAATCACCTTAAACGGAGTATGTTAGGCACAATGCACCGATGAGGCACCTTCACCAGTCTGGGAGTTCCCGTCATCCCTGACGTACTCATCATATACGCCAGAGATGACTCACATGTCACATGATCAACTTGTCTCAAGACGACAACAGCAAGTCTTCATCTCCAAGGTGACCTCTGACTCGACCTTCAACTTGACCTCTGACTTGCCCTCTGACATGACCTCCAATTTGACATCTGACTCGACCTTCAGCTTGACCTCTAACATGACCAACCTCCCGGCAGAAACACTCAAGTTTCTTCTTCAAATTCTGCATTTTAAAAAACAAGTGATATGTGAAAAAAAACACTGAAACAGAATTGAACACTGACACTGAAGAGAACTAGTTGCGAAAAGATGTATTTAGCACTACTGGTAATACAACAAATATATCACGTATCTTAGGCCACACTGCTCACACTGCGTCCGGTTCGCGTACCGTATTCTAGCGTACCGTTCGTGTCCATTCGACTTTGCTTCGGGTTGCGGTCACACTACGAACAACTGAGCCGACGCGAACCGTTCGCCGTGTACACACTATGCCTGGTTCGCGAACGGTTCTGACCCAATTACATGTAGTTAACTCGTGGCATGTCATTTGTTCGGGTCACGTGTCAATGCTCAAAGCGCTGCACAAGAATCTAAAAATGTAAAACATTAAATGTACGTGATATATGAGCACATAAATATAAACTTAGTATAATAATTATAAAAACAGTCAAATAATGTAATTTAATTCATTAAAATAAAATAAAACTGCTATATGAATATTATTTAAATATATGAGATAATTTATGTATATATGCATATATATATATATATATATAATGTAACCGGCAGGGTTACTGACGAATTAGTTAATTATTTACTTTTATTATTCCAAAACTCCAAGTACTCTTTTTGTTCTCATTACTTTTAATATGTTAAGTCTGTAGACACTGCCTGGGAAAGCCATTAGGTTCTCTTCCCAGGCGGTGTCAGTTTCCCAAGCAGTCACCAAGTGAGGGTCATACCCCGGTCACTAAGCCAGGATTAATTAAGAGACGCCATCACAGAGTTTTTGGGAGAAGCTGGACAGACATAGCGATACAGTGTTTTTCCACGAGGTTTCGTGTTTTAACAGGGAGAAAAAACACAAATGAAGATGTAAGATAGGTAGATTACACCAGGATTTAACTAACAGCAGATTTATGTAGTCATCTCCCAATGCTTGCTGTTAATGCGAAGTTCCCGTGGGAAGATCAGTTAATTGGTCTGTGTTGACAGTGTGGGCGGAATTCATCCAGCACTTAAATTCCTCTGTTTGGGATAAGGAAGCACTATCTACACAATTGCATGGTTCCCAATCTAGTAATTAGCGTGAGTCTTTAATACTCAATAGGAGATCATTGTGTTGATGTGTTCCCTGCTGAGATGTTGGCCCAGTAGGCTGTGTGATGTGTCTGCAGCGGTGTCAGGTATCGTTATTCCCTATGGAGTAGGAACAGCATGTTGACTGTCAGTGGATAGACTGACTGCCCATTGAGTTTAGCAGGGTAGTTTCTACTGAAGGGCTATTAACGCCCAGTGTAGTGGGTAACTAATATATTAATAGGATAGGTGTGTTTAGTTAAATTGATTTCTAATTGTTGTTAGCAATTACACTTACATGTACTTGCAAATCTAGACAAGTTCAGCTTATATATGTGACACTTAGCAGGTGTTCTCACAGCAGAATTATGCTATTTTAGTGCATTTTAAGGGAACCATTCTGTCAGCATATATATAATGATATCGTGTTAATCATTATTTGGTTTATTCATTTATAACTGATAATTGGTTGTGTATCAGTTACTGAGTCTTGTTGATTAGTGCAATGCTGTGCAGTATTATATTTCACTTGCTTGTTTATTTACAGGCAGTGCATGGTGTGATTGCATTGAGCAGTGCTCAGGCGCTGTGTTAGACTGCAGTTCCCAGTTGGGGTGAGCATTGTTACCTTCAATGTCATGATGTATTACTAATTGGTTAGAAACAATTAGTCTGACAGTAATTATACACAACTGTATTTAGGAATTAAAGACAATGCAGGTAGACATGCGTTTAGTATTGATTAATGGACTCGTATTCTATGCGGATGATGAGCCATTACATGATGGCAATGGTCATGTATACGTACCGATGTGTTATTATGCATAGAGGAGTGCCTCATATACGTCTGTTTAATTGTAGAAGTATTACAACTGAGTTTATACTTTAATAGAAACATTTATCCATATTCTAGTTCTCTAATACTTATTTAATTCAAATTTTGTAAACAAATTATTTATAATTTTTTTTAGTGATACATTCACAACTATCAATGATGAAATCATGCCACTTGAAAACACTTCTAGTGGCAATGTGCTGGAGTTATTAGCCAATGGCAATGAATGACAGTTATTAACTATGTATGTGATCTTCACTTGGCAATCATGCCCACTCTCGCATCTTGTAAACATTGCTTGGACCGATGGTGGAGTTTCACTATGATTGTAAGGAGACGCCATCAGTCTAACCGAGCTGATGACTTCATGCCATCATGATACATTTCCTTGCTTTCACTTTCCGAGCAATAATTCTTTTAAATACAAGAAATGTTTTCTCACAGTAACAGCTTTAACAGCTGCATATTTAGTCCTACCCACCAAGACCCAGTGTGGCTGGACCAGGAGAAGGCTGATGTACAGCTGCTTGATTAGGTAATGCAGCCGAGACATGGGAATATCCACATCTGCGTGAATTAATGCCGACTCTGACAACAGAACTCTGAAAAAGATCAACAATGTAAGTTTATATATATATATATATATATATAGTGCAGTATGCGGTCCTTAGGACTGCTCAAAGTACCTTACAATGTACTCCCTCGCAGACCTGTTCAGTTAAATATCATATTGACTTCTCTGGGAAGCATTCAGCCACGTTGCAGTTACTGCATGAAGACTATTCGTACACAAATATCCATCACAATTTATACAAAGCTGCTGTTTACGGAACAGACTGCATCAGTCTCAGCAACTTCTGGCAGATCGCCTTCCAAAACACTGAAGTTAAGCATAGCCAATAATATCATCAGCAAGAGTGTTTGGTTCATTTTCGTTTCAGCCATCCATACATGGCCCATGTTATATGTAATATTTTGGAAGTAGAAGTAATTATTTTTAATACAAAGTATCGCTCATCCTCTCATGAGAATGGTCAAATAGGTAATTAATTATATTTGGGTTTCACAGAACTGTCTTTGATTTGAGGCATGGGTGTTTATGCATCGAGACGTTTTTTATTTCAACAGCAAGACTGGCAGAGAGAGGTACAGCTGTAGAACTAATTCAATGAACTTCCGCACAAGTTTGTGTAGGCTTTCTGTCTACACTAGTGTAGTGTATAATCACCATCCCTGGCTTGCGAGGATGCATCCTATCCAACAAGTGCTGGAGGGACACTGATGCCAGATTGGAGGACAACATCAAACAAGTGCTGGAGGGACACTGATGCCAGATTGGAGGACAACACCAAACAAGTGCTGAAGGGACACTGATGCCAGATTGGAGGACAACATCAAACAAGTGCTGGAGGGACACTGATGCCAGATTGGAGGACAACACCAAACAAGTGCTGGAGGGACACTGATGCCAGATTGGAGGACAACACCAAACAAGTGCTAGAGGGACACTGATGCCAGATTGGAGGACAACACCAAACAAGTGCTGGAGGGACACTGATGCCAGATTGGAGGACAACACCAAACAAGTGCTAGAGGGACACTGATGCCAGATTAGAGGACAACACCAAACAAGTGCTGGAGGGACACTGATGCCAGATTGGAGGACAACACCAAACAAGTGCTAGAGGGACACTGATGCCAGATTGGAGGACAACACCAAACAAGTGCTAGAGGGACACTGATGCCAGATTGGAGGACAACACCAAACAAGTGCTGGAGGGACACTGATGCCAGATTGGAGGACAACACCAAACAAGTGCTGGAGGGACACTGATGCCAGATTGGAGGACAACACCAATCAACTGGTGGTTGTTCCCGAGATCCTCGATGAACTGCTCCACCTAGAATGGGTTACAAATACAATTTTGATACAAATCCAACTATTAACTTATTCATTCTGTGTGAGACATTGGAAATGTAATTTTTTATTGTACTGAGCATTTGTAAATAAACTGAATCTAATGTTAAACACTAATAAAGCTGCATTATAGAATTCATACAAATCGTGGGTTGTATAATATATATTATATATAATGTATATAAAACAAAATTCTACACACAAACAATTATTGTTACCAAGTGCATAGTTCTAGGTATTATTTGAAAATAATTTACACTAGATTAACTATTGGATTTGGTCCAAAAGATGAGCTTGGTTTCATTTCAAAAACATACTATTGCACGATAAAGTAAGTGAACAATTTTGAAACGCTGTACCGTTATTATAGACCCTAACAGCACACCCTAAACACTGCCGTCCCTACCATGATGTTTAACCCGGGTAGGAAGTTGTTTGCCGACTCGTACAGTAGCAAACGCAGCAATTCTGATATGTTGATCTGCCGTCAAACTCGGCGTAGTTTGTCTCCAGGTGGCGCGTTATGTTCATCACTGCGTCAAACGTTGCTCGGAGTTGGCGCGACAGTTTACCCGTCAGCTGGGCAGTAAATGAGATCATGCAGCAATCTAATTGTGTGCGCACGATGTCGCACATGCATGCACAAACATACGCACACGTGAACATTCATGCACACATATACATTACTTGCGTTTTACTTTCAACATATGTCGACCATGTATCTGTTTTAAACAACGCTGAGCAAATGTCGAATTGATAATTCAAATACTTCTTAGAGTTAGTATGAAAGCCTTTCTGACGAAACTGGCTCGTCTTCACACAGTAATAATTGATAAGAGATACAATTATTGTGAACATTGATCTACTGTATTTAATCATGACATAATAGAGTGGGAATGAAATGATACTGAAAACCAAAGTAGTAAAATAATAAAAAACGAAAGCACACGAAGCATCGGTTGTGCAGCACAAGAACGAGACATAGTTGAGACTCTTGTTCTCTTACCTGGCTAACGACAGCGTCTCCAATGACTGTCCAACTTGTCGGCTGACCACTGTCCAGAATGTCCTAGTGATAAAGTCAGAAACTCACATGTGTGAGTGTGTGTGTGCGTGCGCGCGCGTTAGTACTTTATGTATGTGTGTGTACGCATGTGTGTACGGATGTATACGTTGTGCGGGTATGTGTGTATGGCAACTGTACGCGTGTGAGTACACGTACGTGCGTGTGTGAGTGCGCGTGTGCTGTGCGTGTGTATGTCCATTGCAGTTTCCTTTGTGCATGTTCATTGCAAGGAATTACAAAATGCAATTGTATTGGTGTAACATGAATGCATGTGTGAAATACTTATATTTTAATCTTCAGAATATTGTTTTCACAACTATAAAATAAACGTTAAACCCAAAGACTGTAATTCAATCGGCGTCTTACCCATCCTGCGTAACTCTTATACTTATAAATTAATGCCAATTAATATTCATCTTTATATATATAATATTGTCTTATAGACTACACTATTCATTACTCTATTACATATGTATGAGGGATTTCCAGTCTCCCCTGCTAAAAATGCACTACAGTTTACTATGGTAAACCTTGATAAATCTATATATGCTTTCAACATAGTAAATCCATATGAAGACATAGTAAAGTAAATAAACCATGATAAACTGTAGAGTAGTAAAACCATAGTAAGTTATAGTAAACCGCATAATATTTGTAATATACTACATTTTACAACACGTTTGCCATGATACACTGTGCCACTGTGGTAAATTCATAGTAAGCATAGTAAACCATCAGACCGCCGGCTACTGAATCAACCCCATATAATTATTTTCTCACATTTTTGAAGCGAAAGAATGGCGCAATTTGATAAAATCGGCGAAAAACTAAGCCAGTCTGGATATTGACGACCCGAGCGCGTCCGACCACTGCCGGAGATGGGCGAAAGTACACTCCCGCCAACTGCATGTTACGAACGGTTTGAGTCGGTTTCCACAGGCGCCACCGCATGGAGTCTGCGACAATAACGTTTTTAAATAATTTTTGCGGGTTCTTCAGTGAGCAAGTATGCCTCCAAAAAGAAAACTTGGTGAGGATGGACAGCAGAAGACACTATTCAGCTTTCAATTTAACAGCAAGAAAAGAAATCTTGGTCAGTATGTGTGAATTTTTTGAATGGAAATATGATTGACAGCTTGTGGCAAGTGAAGTTGTGCGTACCTGCCAACTGTTACGGTTTCGCCGTATTCGTTACGCTTAGGCAGCTGATAATTCGGCATTACGGCTGGGCTGTAAATTATATGGTAAAAACAAAAACTGCTAAAAAAATCGGACAAGCTTATTAATTATAAAGCATCGCGTATCCTGCAAAATACGTAACCTTCCCAAGCGCGGTGCGAAAAACGACCGCGGTTGGCAGTCCTGTTGCCAGTGTCAACACCCGTTAGTTTTCAATATTAACCACTCGGCGGCGCCACTGTTGTATTGTCAACGGACAGTCAGTTCTTGTTCATCTAGATGTATGGGAGGCTTGGGATGTTATGACAACGTTTCACATATGTTGCTTATTGAGGATAACAATGGTAATACAACAATGCATTTTACAAACACATATATGCTAAACATATTGAATTTCAGTTCAGGTGATGCGGACGGCATAGACACGGAGTAGCTTCATCATGAGAATCTAGCAGCTGGCTGCATTATTAACCATAATTTCACTAGCATAAAATACTATTTTAGGCTTTGGTGGATCATGGTCATGGACCTGGTTGGGCGGACGTACGGCAGACGCCGTGGATGAAATAGTTGGACGTTCTTGGATGTCACTGTCTGCGTGGCCGATGGTTACATTGTCTGTGTTATTATTATTTACGACCACTCTGATGCCAACTTAGGTCTGTATGGCCAGCAATGCCCTTGTTTAACAAAAGAAGCAATGGTTCTACATATGCTATGTCACATTATAAACCTGAGAACATCCATAATTGAGAAAACTGGATAACGTAGAATACATTCTTAACGAGGACGCTGCTTTTCTGTAATTTAGATGTGTTGTGACGACCAGTGAAGTTGATTTGTCGTAAGACTTTTGCCGTTGGTTGATAGCCTCATATGTTTAGGTAAAGTACATGCTCTTTCTAACTAGTTATTGCTTTATTAAAACTTAGATATACAAGTAAATCTTCGGATAACGTAAAATACATGATTTCTGTGGACATTTGTTTAAATCCTGTAAAATGAAGGAAATGTGTTTGGATATTGAAAGAGTATCATAAATCAGTGGGTATGTGCACCTACAATGGATTAAGACAAGTTGTTAAAGAGTTGAAACTTAGTAGATATTTTGATGTGCACATACCAAAACAGGCAGTTTGAGCACCTTTCGTACACAAAAAGTCCAATTGATTATCATACCACATATGAAAATCAACTGTGTCCAGAAAGAGCACACCAAGCTCCGTCTGGACAAGCTATTTATACTGCTATTAAAACCATTCCAAATATTTTCTGGACCAAATACACATGTTTGGCTACTGGGGCCATTTTCGGTTGTTTTAACAATATATTGAACTAATCAACCTCTTGTTTTGTGGAATTATATAATATTATATAGTACATATATATTATATTATTGTTATATATATATATATATATATATATATATATATATATTATAATTATATATATATATTGTACAGTGACATAGACGACGTTGCCGGTTTGTGGAACCAGCACAGGATACGTCCGTCTCGCCAAGCAAACAAAACAATCCATGCTATAAAACTATATATGACCTATGTTGTCTTATCATGAGTGAATAATCGTTGAATGGACCAGCTGACGCCTTTGAAGCGTGTAGCCTTTACGTAACATTAAGACAACATTTAATTACACGTTTGTGACCATGCGTATCGGAATATGGAGACTCCAAAAAGTAGCAGTGACCCGTTTGTAACGATACGATAACAGTCGTATTATACAATAAAATTATTAAATACTCCATGCGTTATAATAATTGTAACGTACTACTCGATGTGAGTGACATATCACTGCCGTGTTTACAATAATCATCCGTGTCTATTCTCTAGATTATAATGAACACGACCAGACGAGTGTACGCTTAATTACGAAAGCCCGTTAGTGCCAGATAGTGTTCAATATATTTTGTTGTGTAGCCGGCAGCCACTGAATTATCTGGCGGCCGCCACATCATTATTCGGGATGGATGTACCCGTGATCAGAACATGTTTGAACAACTATTAATGAACATGGTACAACATCGGCGTGCACCACCAACAAATTCACAGGAAGGAGGTGACATATTAAACACTCATGCCTCTAGTTCTGCATACTTTGATGGCGTAGCTCCATACTACATGACGATACAGTCGAAATTACGTTATATATCAAACAAAGATGTCTCTGTTTCCGGTTAATTGGTCACAGGAAATCCAAAGAGAAGGGCCTAAAATGTTAGTATGCTTGCTTGAACAAAGACTGGGGCTCATCCAGAATACTGAACCAGAGCGTCGATCTGAAATGTTCCTCCTTGTTAATAAGCACTATTTGTCCTTCAATTGTTGCGAGGGAGCGAGGGAGAAGCATACAATTTGCATATCAGTAAATCAAATACTTGTAAACGCCTGAAACGTAACATCGTTTGCTAACCGATATGTATAGGCTACATTCCTCCACATTACGATCATGGCAAAGTACCTTTAGAAGACCAACACAGATGAAAACTAAACTGAACATCCACTTGAATTTGTATTACACGTTAAAATGTCTTGCGTACACGCACCTGAACTGAACATGCTCCTGAAAATATTAAAATGACCACGCACCTGGCAAACTTAAATACACATGCTCATGGCAATGTTAAAAGTCCATGTGTCCTGGAGATAAATAATAACTTGCACCTGGAAATACTAAATGACGCATGCCTGGCAAATATTAAAACAAACTTGTTGTCTGCAAGGTTAAACTACTTAACTGAACAGGCACTGGATGCAGCAAATATGTCATTTTTGTCTGGATGTGCAACGATTTCCTATTAAATGACAACACGCGTGACAAACGTAAGTGAACAATGTTAAATGTCAGCGCACCTACCAAACTAAAATAGACATAGCAATGGCGATAACACGTCCACGCTCCTGGCAAAAAGAAATACATATGATTGTGACAATATCAAAATGTCCACGTGTCCTGGCAATTACAAATAAACAGGTACCAAGCAAAATCAAAACGATATAAGCCTGGGGGTGCATTGAGTTTCTTTAAAATGCCGGCCACCACGCCTGTCAAACTAGAATGCGCATCCATTTGGCAATGTTAAAATGGACTTGTCACTCAATAGTTTCAAAAATACCTGACACATGTTTTACCGACTTGTACATGTATGGCACCAACATCAAAATCATTGTTACTAGACAAAGTCGATCTGCCAATATATAGTCTTGAGCAGTGCTAGGAAGTCAGCTTTCAGTGAGTCGTACGGATCCTGCGCGTAACTCCGTGAGATTTCCAAAACGCATCAGCATGTGTGTGATGATGGGCAACGCACGTTGGACGAGACATCATTCGAGGTGAACCTGATGTGTATATCCTTGCTGGTCATTACGTCAGATCTGGTGCAGAATCTGCGGAAGAATCCCAAGTACTCCGGGTCGTCCATTTCCCGCACAAGTTTCTTCACATGTATAAACTCAGCACTGTTTCGTCTTGGCTCGTCTGTAGTTGGAACATGAGAGATTTCAGCACTTTTCTTGGGTTTGGTTGCATGTTAGAGTAGAGAGCTGACATATCCTCCTGGGCTAGACGAGTGCTGTGAAGCACCTTGTGGAAGCAGTCAGCAACAAACATCGGTGTCTCCACCAGCTCTTTGTGCGCTATTTCGACAGTGTCTGCAGTTATTTGCTTTGTGCTGTTCTATTACATCATTAAGGTCATCCTCGTCTACAGACGCGAATTCCTTCAAATCAGCTTGAAGAATGGTCTTGTCCATCTCTGGCACAAACTCCAGAAAGGACTCGAGCATGTCTGAAACGGTGCATGTACCAAATATGGTCTGCTGCGTAAAGATCGGCGCAAGTTAAATCGGGTAGACTTCTTCCTGCACGAATCCTATCTTGATGACGACTGCAACGGCCTTCCATTAGACATCGGTTATATCATGACGCAGCACTGGGACTTTGTACGTATTTCCTTCTGTGTACTGAAGATAGAAGGTTTCCCAAAATTCCGCAAGGGCATCCCGCATAACACCATTGTCTTCAGCGACTTCTGTTGTGCCACTTTAAAAAAAAATTATTGCGAAGGTCACGTCGTTGCATTGGTTCTAGTTTTCTTCCTCTGAGAAAAATGCCATCAAATCACGACAGACATTCCCACGGTGGTCAGTGATTTCACACACAACAGGCAAAGTATCGTTCTGGTTAACACCATTCTGTGGGAGTGGGACAAAGTTTATCACACCAGAATCATCAGCATCTATTGCCAGATAGCCATCGGCCATAACATCGAGGTTCATCGGATCCTTCCGTCTAATGCAAGTGGGAAGATGTCAGTGTGAACAAGAACGAGCATGCCACTTGTTGCATTATCATGAGTGACTTGGATGAATTCTTTCTCTGTGACTTTATCTTGTGACAATTCCGCTTGTGATTCAGCTGCAGAAGCTTCCATGTCACTACCAGTGATGGCAATGTCGTTTGTTGCCTAAAAATGTATGTATGCTCGGACCCCATTTGGGGCCGAACTCGATTTCGTCATCAACATCTACAACCACGTTTGCATGAGATACAAGGTAGAAACGCAGAACAGGCATCTGTGTCAATTAATACATTAATGTTTCCAGTAGTTATGTCTCCCGGAATTGCGCGCTCCAGGAAATCGACTATTTGGATATGAAAGTCATCTCTTGATGCTCCACTGGGAAAGAAAAAATCAAGTGCAATTTGTTTGAGTCCCTCTTTTGAAGCAGACTCATTGACCTGAGGTTTCCGTGTACCCCACCTTGCCAAAGACACACTTGTTTGCAAGTGTGTTTGCCACATTCCCAGACGAATCACCCTATTTCTGTTCTACGTGACTTTTTATAGGCATTGTGTTGCTGTGGGAGCTATTCTTGTCTTTAGATCTGTGTTTCTCTCTGTCGTCACTGTAATCGCTGTCGTCGCTGTCCTCATTGAGTAACCTCTTTTTCATGTTTGTCTGACTCAAAGATGAAGTGTCTCCTTTCTTCGTGACGGAGCTACGTTTCATTTCTGCAAAATTCATAGAGTACCATGCGATCTCCATATGTAGGCAGGTATTTCTCAAGATCTTGATTATCCATCAGCCTGACAACATGGCTATCAATATAAAATAAATATACACAGAATTAGAAAACATACAACAAGTCATCCCGATTGATCAAACATTAACGCGTATTTAGTTGATGACAACTTTAGTGATGCTTATCGATTTGTTTATTGGTTAACCACTTTTGATGCGCCCCTGAGCTTGGATTATGGTGATTTAGTTGTAATAGAAGTTACATTATAATTATTATTATTGCTGTTGTTATAATATGGATTTCATGTCCAAATATATGACGAGCGGTCGAAAATAAATGATGGTAAAATTGAATGGTGGCATTAGGTGGAATAACATCGCATACACAACTCCTGAAAAGAATCAGATTCAGAAGATGAAATAGTTGTTTATATGTCTGCAATTTGGCATATACTCCATAATGACAATTTACGTTTTTTGTTTTTTTGTTTTTTTGTTTCCTGTGTCATTGAATTCAGTACATTATTCTAAGTAGTTTAAGAATCATATAAAAGTAAGATCTTACACTAGAATAATGGATTTTAAAGCACTTTTGGACCGTTATTTACCGCTGCATGTTGTCGACTTCGTGACTGCGATGATTACGCGCGCCACTACAGTAGCTTAGCTTTATGCCGGCTTAGGTATACATGTGGCATGTAAGGCCAACGCAAAACGGACATGTTTACACTAGTACAAATACAATATGACATATACATATTATTATAACTACATACACTATAAACCAGACCTGGGGCCGAAGTACTCGGTACTCATGTACTCAAGTACATTTTTGAAGTACTCATACTCATGAAACTTATGGGTCATGTACTCGTACTCGTACTCATACTCATTGTACTCAGATTTTATGAGTACATTACGAGTACATCTGAGTACTTTCTCAATATGTACTGGGGAAAATAAATATATTTGGTTATAAAATGAAACTTTCCTGAAATATTTAAATGTTCAACTATTTTTTTATTTATTTTTTTATTCTGATAGAATACCACCTTACCATCCCTACACTTAGTACATTCTCATTCTCTGATAACCATGAATATGATACCCAAACATGGCAACAGACAACATATTTTCCCAGTCAGAAGCACCCTCTTCAGCAAACAATATCTGTAGGCTATCAGTTCAGGCCATAAACCTGTTTGTTTAATTGAGCCACCAGGATGTCCATAAAGAGCCAATTAGCAGTTAACCCACCAGTTAGACAGGAAATGCCTTTGAAGTAGTCTGGAGACCAGGCCACTTGACAGTGGCTGACAGTGCTAACTGCTAACAACAAGAAATGCCAGTCTTCCTCTGTAGAAGTATAAGGTGGCATAAGTCAGACTGCCTCCTACACTAGTATAATACAGTGCCAGCAGATCGTCACAGTGACCCACTGCAGTTCTGAGTTTTCCAACTCTGGCGCAGTTGGTCCCTCACCATCTCAACATTCCGGCCTCATCAGGCCCAGTTGAAAGGGTATTTAGCATAGCCGAGAAAGTGTTCTGCCCTGAACGGTGCAGCCTGAAAGACCCAACCTGTGAACAACTCATGTTCATTCGATGCAATGGCAAATAGATGATAAGATCATACGACGCCACTGAAATGAATGTCAATGAAGTGAATTTCATTGTTGATGAAAGAGAGGTTTTTTAGTTGTCCTCATAAAAAATGTATCAACTGCCATTGCATATTCACTTGTGCTGAGTTATATAAATTAGATTAATTAAACAATTTTAAAATACGTTATTATTTAGTATTTATATTTTTTTAAATGTACTCGTACTTTTACTCGTACTCGTGAGAATGTACTCGTACTTGTACTCGTACTCAGCTTTTAGCAATGTACTCGTACTCGTACTCATCCATCATCAAAGTACTCGTACTCGTACTTGTACTCATGAAAATGTACTCGGGCCCCAGGTCTGCTGTAGACATATATACTTCGTCAATAACTATGCATACCATACCATCGTATCCTGCACATCATTTTACACGCTTCGGTATAAGTGGGAAAATAGCAAGTCGATATAACGGCTTTTTCATAGTAACGACTTTTTAATCTCGTAATTACGACTTTAAATGACGTAATTATGACTTTTATTTATTTCTACTTAGGTCCTAAATCCGCTTCCGTACAAAACTTATTATTTTGTCATAAAATCTCGGTCGTGTTTATTTTATAAACATGTTATGAAGTTTCCCAGAAACCCAACAGAACCTAGCTTATTTGGTTACATGTGAGTATGTAGGCCCTGTGTAGATATCCAATGCTAAAAATAATTCGGATGTGTACGGAATTTAAAATCAGAAATACGGATTTCAACCTAAACATGTGGCGTGTCCGATTTACACTCGATTTTGGCAAACGTTGCTTACTTCAAAGTTGAAAGTGACAAATATACGGAATACTAGTCATTACGGTAGTTGACCAGAATTATATTTCATACATGATATTCATGATATTTTAACTTGCATGTAATATTACATATATCTTAGTGCAATTCGTGATAGGGCCTACCATATTGAGGGTTCAAAAGAATGGTAGCATCCTTGCAAGCCAGAGGAGGTAGTTGACTACACTATCCCTGACAGACATCCTCACAAGTCAGGGGTGGATGTTGACGACACTACCCCTGGCAGACATCCCCACAAGCCAGGGGTGGTAGTTGACTACACTACCCCTGACAGACATCCTCACAAGTCACGGGTGGATGTTGACTACACTACCCCTGGCAGACATCCTCACAAGCCACGGGTGGTAGTTGACTACGCTACCCCGGGCAGACATCCTCACAAGTCAGGGGTGGTACTTGACTACGCTACCCCTGGCAGACATCCTCACAAGTCAGGGGTGGTAGTTGATTACGCTACCTCTGGCAGACATCCTCACAAGCCAGGGGTGGTAGTTGACTACACTATCCCTGACAGACATCCTCACAAGTCAGGGGTGGTAGTTGACTACACTACACCTGGCAGACATCCTCACAAGTCAGGGGTGGTAGTTGACTACACTACCCCTGACAGACATCCTCACAAGCCAGGGGTGGTAATTGACTACACTACCCCTGACAGACATCCTCACAAGCCAGGGGTGGTAGTTTACTACACTACCCCTGGCAGACATCCCCACAAACCAGGGGTGGTAGTTGACTACACTACATCTGGCAGACATCCCCACAAGCCAGGGGTGGTAGTTGAGTACACTACCCCTGACAGACATCCTCACAAACCAGGGGTGGTAGTTGACTACACTACCCCTGGCAGACATCCCCACAAGCCAGGGGTGGTAGTTGACTACACTACACCTGGCAGACATCCCCACAAGCCAGGGGTGGTAGTTGACTACACTACCCCTGACAGACATCCTCACAAGTCAGGGGTGGTAGTTGACTACACTACCCCTGACAGACATCCTCACAAGCCAGGGGTGGTAGTTGACTACTCTACCCCTGACAGACATCCTCACAAGTCAGGGGTGGTAGTTGACTGCACTACACCTGGCAGAAATCCCCACAAGTCAGGGGTGGTAGTTGACTACACTATCTCTGACAGACATCCCCACAAGTCAGGGGTGGTAGTTGACTACACTATCCCTGACAGACATCCCCACAAGCGAGGGGTGGTATTTGACTACACTATCCCTGACAGACATCCTCACAAGTCAGGGGTGGTAGTTGACTACACTATCCCTGACAGATATATCCTACGCAATGTTTGGAAGTTAGCTGAACAGTCGTGCTTTGTCCTAGTAATTGATTGTATACGGTGACGACTGTAAACCGTTATATCAAAACGAGACTCCTGGGTATCCCATAACCAGTCCGACCATTCACACGGTGCGTTTTCTAATAACTATTCCTACTCTCCGGACATTACATTTAACATCTGCCACAATTAGCTAAAACTAAAGACACCGTTTCAAAAATGGCAACAAAACATTTGGTTAACGGGCTAAGCTTATCTTAAGCGTTTTTGACAGTACAATCTGCCGGGGGTGTGGAATGGAGAGTAATCAACAGCGACCCTTAAACCCCTATCTCCACTCTCTTTTTTGAGCAGACTCCCAATTCTCACCATTTTTAAAAGTATGTCTCCCACCCAGGTATGTTTGTTTGTAAGGTGAACGTCTCCCACCAATGTAAAATAATCGTCGGCATCCGTTGTGTTTGCTGACACGCCAGGCTTTCATTTACACCTTTTTGTGTCATGGTTATCCACCAAGGGCTGGTGCATACCCCCACCCTCTGCACCCGTGCCTGGTTATGGTATACGCGACGGTTGCATCGCTGCCGACGAACTGGTAGCGGACGAATAAACTAGCAGGGCAGCCGACGTCATTATGGAGCTCCGAGTAGGGCCAACGTGTTGCAGCGTAGACGTGTAAAGCCTGGATATGTGTATGCCTTATGACAGTAAGGGCTTAGCAACCGTTTATTGTTATTACTGTACTCGTAAGCGTTGGTTTCATAGTCAAGAAGCAACCACTATCCTATCATTAAATTCGTCAATACGGAACTTATCCCAAACTAATCATAAGTTAGCCTGTAGGGGATGCTTAAACAGGTGTGGCAGTTCAGTGTATAGCCAAGTAGGTAAATGGACCATTAAAGTATTCGTATATGATTTGTGTGTAATTGAAATTGTATCTCACTGAAGTGTACCTTAATATAGGGTATTGTTTTCTGTGATGTGATATACCTGGAAGTGTTGATATCCTGTTTATACGTAAGGAGTCTAGCTACTATTGGGTTGCTCCCAAACAACTCGTACATATTTCCCTACAAACACATAGACACATATTGAATAGATTCAATGAAACATACATTTTAATAACACTTTCTCCACCATAACACATCATCCGCTGGTCTAGCCAGGCTTCTTAACATATAAGACACACAATAAATAATTACAATATATATATATATATCTGCAATGACTAGTATACATCAATATTCTCAGGTGTATAAAAATACAAATTCATATTTACATTTCACATTTCCAGGCAGTCTCAGCAGATCGACCACCAGGAGCATCTGCAGTATTCATATCTTCTTGATTGTTACAATTTACAAGTGCGTATTTACAGCTCAATTCGCTCCTTTCTGTAAACTGAATTCTAATTATCAGGAGTTAATATCTTACAGCTAAAACCAATGTAATGCAACAGTGCATGTACTAATATAACCTCAATCTCATTGCCTGGATTTATGAACTATCAGAAAAAACACAACCGACCGTCGTGGTAAATGACTTAAGTCACTGGCCCGTGACCGAACGGAGAAATATGATTCTTTTCAGCGAGTGCGAGATTTCAAATATAAAATATGATACGTTAATGCAACCAGAGCAATTTATGCACTATCTTGTTTCTCGGGTCATACATATTACAACTGACTGACGAGATCTAGACTGCACCAGGTCAACGACAGACCGGCTGTCGTTATAAAATATGCATCGGTTATTATAACCTACAAGCGTTTATATGGTGGGAAACCTCGGTCGGCCATCACTGACGCCACGGTAGCCTCGTTGTGAACGTCCGACCACGGCCACCACATAGTGAATGTTTATTGAGTCGCAACCACGCAGTGGCTGTTCTGTCCAGTCCCTATCAAACACAACAGTTCGGTCTGCAACCTATCTTCTCAGAGTTCGTGGTTTGACTGAGGAACTGGCATAGTTTCTGCACCTCCCGACAGGCCGGCCCGGCGCTACTGGAGGCCGGGCGAGGCACGTGCCACTCGGTCCGCTACAGGGAGGCTGGTTGATGGTCGACGGGTGAATCCGTTGTCAGACTGGCGACTGTCAGGCGCCAGAGCAACCAGAAACAGTTCAGTGTTCAACACATGCGACGTCGCCGTCTTGTGCTGAACGGAACGTACAAAGTTGGGTCCGCAAAGTCGGTCCGGAGGCATCTCAGAGGTGACGCTTCATGTGCAGGGAGAGATGGTCGGAGCGGGAGAAGGCTCGCTCGCACAGCTGGCACTGGAAGGGCCGGTCGCCGGTGTGTTTGCGGTAGTGGCGGGTGAGTTCGTCGGAGCGGGCGAATTTCCACCCGCATCCCTTCCAGCTGCAGAGATAGGGCTTCTCCCCGGTGTGGGTGCGATGGTGGGCCTTCAGGTGCGAGCTCTTCGTGTAGGTCTTGTTGCAGCCTGGGTAGCTGCACGTGTGGTTCATCTGTCGCTTACGACCCCATGCGCGACGTCCTCGCTTCCTCGTTGGCTGCAGCTCGCTGCCGTCGGCGGCCTGCAGAGGCAGAAGGAGGTCCATGAGCTGTGGAGACGACGGCGGCGTCATCATCGGCTGAGATCCGGAGGCGGACTGCATTGGCTGCGGGCTCGGCAGTTTTGTCATCATGGTGTGCGGTGGCATGAGTCCATATGGCACCAGATCGCCGTACGTGAGTCCCGGGTGGGTAGCTTGCTTCAGCCCGTAGAAGTCGCCGGTGATGTCTGGCGACTGTGGCGGTGACAGCTGTCCGGCGGGCTGCATGTTGTACAGCATGGGGTGTGACATCTGTTGCTGCTGCTGTTGGAGATGTGCTGGGCGGGGCATACCGTTGTAGCTGGTCGGTTGTGGCAGCATGTACTCGTGCTTGATCTGCGGCATGCGGGCATTACCGTCACACGCCATCGGGGCCTCGAACTTAATCTCTGGGATCTCGACGAATGCTGTGTTGAAGTCCGGCAGCGTGTGCTCGAGTGGAGACATCGTCGACTGCATGAGGGACGTGTAGCCGGCCACACCGCCCGACACGGACCGCTTCGGCACGTCCGGCTTCTCCAACTTCACTGTCACCGGCCCGTTCTCCTCTGGGTAGAAGCTTTCCACGGAGTTAGTGAGGATGAAGTCGAAGTCCAAGAGGTCTTCGTAAGCGGTGTTGTAGCCGCACGGGGACACGGGAGGCGTCGGGTTCGACATGGTACTTCCCGGGGACGCGACGCTCACACAGCTGTCTGGGCTCGAGGGAGAATACTGCTGGTGTACGGTGGCGCCACCAATCAACGACGTCCGCTCGACGGGGGATGTGACGTTGGCGTAGTCACAGCCCGGCGTGTCTTGGTACAGGAAGCGTTCGACGTCTTGCCAGATCTGCACAAACAAACGCATGCACGTTGAGTGAATATGTACGGTTTCACGCACAGGTTGTAGGCAACAAAAAGCAGCGCTCGGAACTTTCAATAAAGACGTCAACTCAACACCAAAATAATGCTGTTAACTCAAGGCATGCTAATTACGAGGTCGTGCTCAACTGAGACGCGCGAAGACATCGCACAACAGAAAACCACTTCGTTTTTCTACCAAAGCCATCTGTCACATGCAACTGCTTAGAACAATGGCAATGTAGATGTTTGCGTAATTTCCACTGCGAAAATTGGAAGCAGCGGAAATAACAGAACGTCGATGGTTTGAAAAAAAAGACTCGGTCGTTTTTAGCGGATGCGAGAATACGCGTTGCAGAATTGGCTGCTAATATTGCCGTTATGTGACGCCACTGCAGTGCATTGGAAACCGCGCCAACGAGTAAATAGCGACAGCGGCTACTATATTGCTCTCCTATCTGTCGTTAATAAACACGTCGTAGGCAAACATCAAAGCAAATGCCTCGTAGAGTGTCATAAAACGTGGTGGATTTACAACGAGTGATAACAAAGCGTATGACCGCGTCGCGTAAGGACAGCGACCGGGCTGCGCGGAAAGTAAACATTCCTTTGAGTTTGAAGTGCTTCCCCAAACCCTGGCTTATTTACAGACATGTTTGAAGAAATCTTCAAAGTGTCGCGAGGGTGATGTTTAAATCTCGTGTGAGGTGATGTTTAAATCTCGTGTGAGGTGATGTTTAAATCTCGTGTGAGGTGATGTTTAAATCTCGTGTGAGGTGATGTGGCGATACACTTTGTCAAACGATGACTTTAATAACAACCAGGCTATAGACTATAAGTATAGAGGTGTGTCCAAATCAACCAGTGCATGGCGATGATGGCGTAGCCCTCAATCGACAATGTCATCACCTTCGCCGATTACTGCAATGTTTTCGTTCGACCGGCAAACAAGCTATGTCAGTGATGACACTAATGTAAACAAACACGCACAATTAACAAAAATTATCAAGAAACCTACCGTTCTCATGTCGATTGCTTCGCTTTGGCCACTGCAGTCCTGTGTTCGCAGCGATACTGTATTTGCGCTAGCAGTAGATGATGTTAGCACTGGATCCATCTTGTGTAATAACAATATTGATATAGTCGATCAGCTGGGTGCAGATTATTATAATATTCGTCCCGTTCTCGTCTCGACGTCCTCTCTTCGCGAATCTGTTGCGTTTTCTGAGCTTTACCGAGACGTACAACGTTTTTCTTTCGTGCGATATGCCGATGACTAGCTGAAATTTCGCCGACACCGGCAGTGTGGCTGCGCGAAAGACGCTCTGATTGGCTGGCCTCGCAGCACAGCTTCTCATTGGCTGCGCTATTTATAGTAGGCTATATAAACGCAGTGTTTGGCCTCATTCGTGTTATTGCTCGCGTACGGGCCGTATGCGAGGGCACTGTAAACCGTTAGCTCCCGGCAACGTCGCCATGGCGTCCGGGTAAATAACAATAAATATGCGGCGCGCGCGCCCTGAAAAAAGCACCGAAATCAATGACCATTACTCATGCTATTCTACGCGGGTAGGGTGTTATGACGTCAAGCAGTAGTCGGCTGGGATTCAGCCCGCGGCTACGGCGCTGGTGTCAACGTAACATTAAAGCGAGCATCGTTTGCGGAAACGTTTACTTCCCATGCTCGACGGCTTCCCGATCGGCCGGCGCTATTTTTAGCTCCTATATAAAGAGGCTTGTCGCATTCCACGGCGGCTTCAGTTCAGTGCGGTCGCCGATCGAGCAGGTCGGCTGGGCTGGTCGTCCTGCCGGGCTGGTTGTCTACGGCGCTAGGCCGCTGTCGGTCTACGGGGCAGGCGCTGACTGGGAACCCAGAGTCGACAAGGCAAAGGGGCTCAAACCTCGAGCATTGTTTCCGTGCTACGTTTTGTGTGGTGGGCATTATATGATTAAACTGGTCAAACCCAACCGTTTTGCAAACCATTCTGTTATTAATGCGTAATCCGGCAAGCAAGCGTATTGGAATACAATGTTGTTTGAACTATGGCATACTGTATTCTATGTACTATTTGTGTGAAGTACCATTACATACATGATGGTATTTAGGGGGGGTCATTGGGCCATAACCCCTCTTTTCTTAACCTTTTCTAATATATTAACAACAATTTTACTATAGAAAACAAATGGGTGACAAAACTTGCCACCATATAATTCTGTATACTCCAACTCTACTGTTGGTCAATCCTTTGGAAGTTAAGCTTCGCTGTTAATTTAACGCACCTACATTTTCGTGCGTGTTTTCTTGTAGTGTGCAATTTATTATACTTTTATATATATTTCATATAGTATATTTTCCAGTGGAAATAAAAAGAAATGATCCCATTTGGAAAACATTTACCACATAAGACAGTAAGTTAGACAAACGAGTAAAAGTGAAAACATGAGGTTATAAAAACGACTGCGCATATGCAAACAACTGGGCCCCACATCTACAACATAACTTGAACTATGATTATCTGCACGCTGGGAAGACGCTTAGAAAAGAATGTAGCTTCACTGCGCATAGATAATAATAGTAAAGAAGTCTAGAATAATCCGCATAAACTGTTACTTATGCCGATGTCGGATAACAACAGATATATAAATAATTAAATATACATAAAGATGCACTTAAAACACATATAGGAACCCTTGGTGCATTCTTTCATGGTTCTCCAAATCCTTCAAGCGTCTTAATCACTTGTCACTATATACCCGAAGCTAACGCTACCGTCGACTCGTTGTTATAAGTAGTTTTTTTAAATACACAACACAGTACTCTCACTTGCTAATGGTCAACTCAAGCCGTTGCGTTCGTTTGGAGAGATTGCGTCAGAAAGCTTACGTTACGCGTTTTACATAACATCTGTACAGCATAGGGACAGAACGAGAAACGGGCAACGTGTTAATGCTGTTCAATTTGAAGTTCGACACTAGCATGCGTACCGTGTATTTAAACTTCTAAGTTAAGTTTACCATTACCTGCAAGTTGATGTTTACTCCAAAATTAAACATAGCCTGAACTTGTACTACAAACAGACATACTTGCAACGAAAGACTAAGTTGATATTTTAAAGGTTAATTCTAGTTTTAAAAGCATACAAAAGTCATTTGGTATAAACAATAATATTATTTCTCTCACAAGTCAACCGCCCTGGTGTGTTTTCGTGAACCAAATTGCTTCAATATAACCACAACGTTGTCTGTTTGTAAATATCGATATTGATGTTCAGCGTACTTGCCAACAAGTCACTTTCGACAATTTCCAAAATCCGTGGACAACGTTTTTGAGGTCAGACATTTACGGGATCACGATCATGACGTGATGACAGGGGACGTAAAATGCAATGTAAACATGGAATAGCATTCGCCACCAAATATTCATAATAAACCGATAAAGTATATTTAGAAAAAAACGTAATTCATTAAAAGTAATTTGGGCGGTCAAGATTTTGGAAAAAGATAGTTTGTTGCATGATTTTCTGATAAAACCGATACGCCTTTGTAGTTTGTACAATTAAATCTTCTTTGTTACGCTGGCACCCGAGGGCCTAGCTTCAAAGGATATTTTAGACATATTTATGTATGTAATCTTGTGTTGCGATTGCACTGGTGCGAGAGAGATATCTTGCACGAACAAACACGAACAAGACACATTCATTTACTGTGAACGTGTACTTTGATGTTGTCCATCCAACCACGGCTGCGGAACGCAACACATCCCAGGTCCATGGGAGATTCAATATTTGTCGGAAAATCAATTTAATTGCCGTAATCAACAACATATGAAGGTCAGGACTCAGTAGAGCTATATAATAATGAAGGTGTCTCTTTCCCACAACATGCACGCATTTGTGTGTTTGTGTGCGTGCGTGCGAGCGGGCGCGTGTTTGTGTATGTGGGGGATATGTTATCGTGGTCCTCCAATAAAAGGTTTGCATTACGGGGGCCAAACATTCATGGGTAATCTGCGACCCTTAGGAAGAAAAGTAAATCTTTACTTTTTAAAAGTCAACCTTGGTTAAGGGTTCTTGCCGGCTTTGGGTTATTTACTTACAAATACGTTGTTAGAAATACGTTTGTATGTATATAGCACCATCCGGAGAATGGACATTTCTGCTAGTAATAGAAATATTATTGTTCCGATCCAATTGCAGTAATCTTAATTTAACACAAAAACGCGGTAAGAATCGTAGTAAGCAGGTTAAAAAAAATGCAAAACGTCAGACCCCAACATGTAAACAGTACTTCAGGGCTGTATAGGTAAGGTTGAGGGCCATTCCGTTGCCGAGTTCCAGTAGGAACATGTATTAAAATTGCTCAGAGCATAGCTTTGAGAATCACACAACACCCGACTAATTACGTATTTCAACCTTTTCTCTTCACCTGCATTGAAATGTTAACCTACGCCAATACTAGGTTTTATTAACAAACAGGAAGAGAATACATTATAGTAGGCCATAAACAATACGTGAACGCGGAAGTCAGATAATTAAACAGTTTTAAAATAATTACACCCTGATTGCACAGCGCATAGAATAAAGGTATACACTCTTCCTCTATAGTCATATATACACTCTTCCTCTATAGTCATATATACACATTCGGCGATTGTATCTATAAAAGTATTCCGGCAGATTTGATGACACCGCATTTGCCGTTTGCAGAAAATGTTAATACCGAAGGTGAATACGTTTACAATATAAACAAAAACATAATTATACTATAATGATCGTTTTCCAGTATAATTCCTAGACACTCCAACAAGCTGTTCAAATAGATATAGCGATTTGTTTATTTCCATTATTAACTTTTTCCATAACAAATTACCTCAAAATTAAGTCTTCAACCGATGTATTCTAATTGCAATGACTTCTGGAAGAAAGAAAAACTAAACCTCGAATTAAAGGTAGGATGCACGTTCCTTTTTATAAGCATTTTCGTTGTTCTTTGTAGTAGTATAAATAATATGTTGAGAGTATACTTCCCACCATACGACATTTAATAAGCCTGAGGCAGTGTTCATAATTTGAAAGTCGCGTCCGCGAACTATTCAAATTAAACACAAAACATTCAATTAATGAAAACAGCAGCTATTGGCATGTATCGTCTTCACGCTTCTGACCAAACTAAGATTAAGTTCAACTGATTCAGCGAACTTCCTGCCAATAATTACCCAACTAAACATGCAACATCCCTTTGAATGAGTGAGATAAGACAACACTACAAACGACGCAAAACACGGATGAGATTACGAATCGCTGCATCGGGAAAGACAAAAAGCAAATGTGTTATGCAGCAAAGGCTAGTGACATCACAGCACTTGCGTAATTGGAAAAGGACAATTTCAATATTTCGACCGCGAAATGTACATAAGCATTCTTTATTGCGGCGCCGGATGTGTTAACAAACCGCAAGGCCCGTTTGTGTTCGACGCATCCGCGTTGTTCCCACATCCAGTACATCTGATTCAACGAACTTTCAACGATGGTTGAACAGAAGGCCACGTGATCCCCCGTTACCCCCCTCGAGTTGATAGGTTCTGCGTTATGTACGACAGGGAAAAAGACAAACGGTGCAAGTTTTACCGACTATAAAGACAAAATCTCTCACCCGAAGCATGTGTCGTGTACGTGGATACGGATTTCTACAATAATTATTGCCAGCACAACGTCTCGTTGCATTTAATTTATTGCGCGAAAAAATGATTTCGCACACAAAATGAGTCGCTTTTTTGCGAAAAAGTGATTTCGCGCAATGTCGCTTTTTAACCGTGTAAAGTAATACGGTGTACACCTTCAACACTGTCTATAAACATTATTTCTGTGTAACGTAATAACGTCTGGCATGCCTTGGCGTGAGGAGTCCGACAGCGGCGGTCAAGCGTGTCGGTAGGTCAGGTGTGTTCAGGTGCACGAGTACTACATCTGTCTCCAGTGCCTCGATCAGGACAAGTGAACGTGTCGATCGTATGTCTTTAAATTGGGCCAACATGTTAAAAAATAAAACACCGTTTTAATGTTAAAGGACTTTTTCATCGTACATATCGCATCCTTTTAAGTTTGCAAATTCAATATAACCTTAAATGTCGCGTACGTCATTTATTTTAGAATATTTGTTTTCATTTTAATGCGATTAAACTGTTTTCTGTGGCATCAATATGTGTTTTTTTCTTCAAAATAAAGGTATAACTTATTATAATGTTATTTTTTTTTAATTATGTTATATGGCTGTATATGATCAGCACGTGGCCGTCTTGTGTGTGGGTGGTATGTTAACGTGTTCCTCCAATAGACGGTTTGCATTTCGGGCGCAAAACTTTCAGGGATTATCTACGATCTTTCGGAAGAAGATATCATCTTTATTTTTCTAAATTCAACGTTTGTTAATGGTTCTTACCGGTTTTGGGGTTCGCACCATAAGTTAGACGGACGTCAATTGGTTGTTCATAAGGTGACGCTTATTTTCTGCGATTGTTCCGAGAAGCGCCGATCAGTTGCGGACGTTTTGCGTAACGTCCTACCTGGAACGACATAAAGGAGTATGAAGCAGGGAAAGCAGCACAGGTAGCAATAGAGATAAAGAACTACACGATAGCCCTCTTGGACTGTGTGAGACCAGTCTGGCCAAGTGAGACTTACAACAGGAGAGATGGTGCTGTACTCGGGACATGACAACGAGGATGCCCCGCACACTGAGGGTGTAGCCTTAATGCTCTCTAGGGAAGCCCAGAGAGCACTCACTCATTAGATGGGACGCGATCAATTTCAGAATGATTACTGCCAAATTCATGACGAAAAAGAAGAATTTAACGATTAACGTGATACAGTGCTATGCTCCCACAAACGATGTGGACGAGGAAAGGAATGACGACTTCTACAACAGACTGCACAATGTACTTGAAGAACAAGGGCCGAAGGACGTTACCATTCTCATGGGCGACTTCAACGCAAATATAGGAAATAACAACACAGGTTATGCGCAAGTCGTGGGCAAGCATGGATTAGGACAGACGAATAAAAATGGAGAACGGTTCGCAGACCTATGTGCCTTGAACAGCCTGGCCATAGGAGGAAGTGTCTTCCCACATAAAGACATTCACAAGGCAACATGGAGATCACCTAATCATTTTACTGAACACCAAATAGATCATGTGTGTATAGGACAGACGTTCGCTGCAGGATGTGAGATTGAAGAGAGGGGCTGATGCTGTTCCTGACCATCCCCTGGTGGTGGCAACACTCAAACTGCATCTTAAGAGGCCCACATGACAGGGCAGCAGCACAAGAAGACGTTACACAGATCTACTGAAGGACAAGGGAACGACAGAAAAGTACCGGATCAGCCTCTCGATCAGATACCAGGTGCTGCAAGAACTATATGATAGCAAGACTGAACTAGAATCGAAGTGGCAAGCAGCCAAGCAGATGTGGACTGGTGCTTGTGAAGAGACAGTAGGCAGAAAGAAAGGACAGTACAAAGACTGGATGACAGCTGACACGTTACTCAAGCTACAAGTGCGAATGGAAAAGAAAGCGATACTGAACAGCAGAAAAAACTAGAGCAACGAAAGCAGAAGCCCAAGCACAGCACACACAAGCTCAGATGGAGGTAAAGAAGAGCCTCAGAAGAGACAAAAGAAATTTGGTGGACATCTTGGCAACACAGGCAGGGGAGGCAGCAGCAAAACGAAATATGAAAGATGTATATAACATAACAAAGAAGTGGCAGTCACGTATCAACCAAGGAAAAAACAAATTAAAGAAAAGCAAGGCAAAGCCCTCACCACGGTAGACGACCAACTAAAGAGATGGATGGAGCACTTCACATAACTATTAAACCGACACACTCCAGAAGATCCCCCAGTCATGCCCACAGAAGAGACAGTTCTACCCTTAATAAACCAAGCAGAACAGAAATCAAAAACGCTATCAAGAAACTGAGGAATGGAAAAGCAGCAGGGCCGGATAAAAAAAAAACTAGCAGAGGCGATAAAGGCAGATATTAACATATCCACGGAAATAATGCACAGCCTCTTCGAGAGAGTCTGTGAAGACAAGAGTTCCAGAGGAATGGAGAAAGGGACTCGTAGTCAAGCTCCCCAAGAAAGGAGATCTCAGAGAATGCAAGCACTATAGAGGAATAATGTTACTATCAGTCCAGGGAAAAGTGCTGAACAGAGTGATATTAGAAAGGATGAAAGAAGCCGTGGATGCAAAGCTCCGAGAACACCAAGCAGGTTTCCGATAGGACAGATCTTGCATAGACCAATATAGCTACTATGCGCATCATATTAGAACAATCGTTGGAATGGAACTCGCCACAGTATGTCAATTTAATTGACTATGAGAAAGCATTTGACAGTGTGGACTGACAGACAATCTGGAATCTGATGAGCCATTATGGCATTCCAGAAAAGGTAATCTCCGTGATCCAGAGCACCTACCAAGGAATGTATTGCCAGGTGGTGCATGGAGGACGACTATCAGATAGTTTCGAAGTTGAGACAGGGATTCGGCAGGGATGCCTGCTGTCGCCTTTCCTGTTAATCCTCATGATCGACTGCATTATGAGGACCACCACGGGCGGGAGACGAAATGGCATACAGTTGACACCATGGACTCAGCTGGAGATGTTTAGACTTCGCCGATGACCTGGCACTACTATCGCACACCCACAAACAGATGCAAGACAAAATGACATTTTTTAAATCAACATCAGCAAAGACATGTCTGAAGATCAACATAAGCAAAACTAAGATCATGAAAATACACAGTAGGAACGACTACCCAGTTGTAGCAGGTGGAGAGACCCTGGAGGAAGTGGATTCATTTACATACTTGGGGAGCGTGATAGACAAACAAGGTGGTACAGAGGTAGATGTTGCTGCAAGAGTGGGTAAGGCACGGACAGCATTCCTGATACTAAAAAAACATCTGGAATTCCACACACACACAAAAAACACAACAAAAATAAGGATTTTTAACTCCAATGTAAAATCAGTATAGTTGTATGGCTCTTAACATGCATGGAGAATGGCAAAAACAGCACTAGGCAGAATCCAAACTTTAACCGATGTCTGCGAAGAATTCTACGGATAAAATGGCAAAACAAATTCAGAAACGAGGAACCATGGGAAAGGACTAGCCAAGAACTAGCAGATCTTGAGGAGAAAGTGGGATTGGATTGGACACACACTGAGAAAGTGGGATTGGATTGGACACACACTGAGAAAGTGGGATTGGATTGGACACACACTGAGAAAGCCAACACCAAACATCACAAGACAGTCTCTGATGTGGAATCCTCAAGGAAAAAGAAGGCGAGGAAGGCCAAAAAGCACATAGAAAAGAGACACGGCTGCAGAAGTACAAAGGAGTGGCTACAACTGGAAAGAAATAGAGACGATTGCCCAAAGTCGTGTGCGCTGGAGAGTCGTCGTCGATGGCCTATAGAGTGAAGAGCATAAGTAAATAAGTAAGCGTCAACGCGAAAAAACGTTTTAAATTGTTCATCATGAGAATCGTTATTTACGAATACTCCAGGAAACCGTCTTCTGCATCTACGAGTTTGTAGCGTCATCTACGTGTATGTAGCATCATCTACGTGTATGTAGCATCATCTACGTGTATGTAGCATCATCTGCAGGATGGACATTTTGCTAGTTAGGGGGAGTATTATTATTATTATTATACCACATCAATTTCAGAAATCGTACTTCAACACAGAAACTGGGTAAGAATTGTCGCTGATTGAAACAAGATCTCTCGTACTAGACAAAATGGCGTCACCATGGTCATTTTACAACTCAACCTAAGCAAATCCACGAATAGGTTCAACGCTGGATTCTAGTCGACGCACTTTTCTCGTGCGTGGGAAGTTTACCTCCCACTGTGCGTCCCATTGGGATGACACCGGGCCAGTGCGTCATCCCCACGAGGCATCGTGGGACGAGGAATCCCGCGTACTACAAGTGACCTGGCGTGTCAGTCGGACGAGTGGTACATTTCTTTATTTCGCTTCCTATTCAGGTCTGACGACCCAGCAATAGGACTAGTGTATAAGCACGGGCGTCCTTCTATAGGGGTAACAAGGCGATCAATGTTCCTGTTGTGTTTAATTTAAATGTAGGACATACACAATAATGAAATTTGAAAACGAATTTTTTGTGTGAACTGAGCGCAATTGATGAGGTATATTGCCAGGTTTAGTGGTATAATGTATTTGTCGTGAAATTATGCATTTTTTTAAAGAGTTTATTTGGTTGTTTTCCATTTACAGTATTTTTATATGACTATTATGTATACACATATTGATGGACATTGTGCATACATGCATTTTATAAGAGCTGGACGTGTGTGTTTTGATAAATCTTGCGCAGCATATCAAATACAGCGTACCAACAACGTGATGGCAGTGGCTGGAAGACGTATCAAATACAGCGTACCAACAACGTGATGGCAGTGGCTGGAAGACGTATCAGGATTTTCTCGGTTTCAGATTTCTTATAATCTATCAAAACATTAACATGGCCACCAGCGACGACACCAACTGTGAACTGTGCCTTACAGAATTAGTGAGTCGACGACATATTTGGTTTAATTCCCTATGTGGGATATTTTGCTTCCCCTGGCGTAGATACCATGTCGATGGCATCAAAGCGTTTACTGTCTCTTCCGAAAGACATTTGTGCGGTGGGGTGAACGAAATTGCCCACGTTTCTACAATTAAAAGGCAGACAACAATTCTCACGACCGACAGCCGGGTGTTTTAACAACTGCGTTCTATGTGTTACTTAAAAATTGCGACATAATGATTATACCGTTTTGTATAGATGATAACCTTGGTCCGCAGTCGTCTCATATATGATCAGATTTATGAGGTTGGTTGGTCGTTGAAGGTATTAACGATATAAATCTATTGGTATACACTTATACGGTTCGCCACTTTTTCAAGTGAGTTGAGCCTTGACCCTGTATTTGGTGGCATGTAACTGGTGCGAGTGTGATCTGATAACAGGACATGTCACAGAAAAAATTATCACGGACATAATGTACCCGGAAAAACTTTCACAATTAGAAATGCCACAAAATGAATATTAGTATGCCCAACCTGCTAACCAGTCAGGTTATTAGACCCGTTAAAGTAGTTTTCTTCCGTGTTCATGGTATGCTGTCCTGTAGAATTTTGTCCCGAATTATGTGATCAGTTGATATGTAATTGGCAAGGGATATGCGTATCACAATTTTAATGTTTACGTTAACAGTTTTTCTGGGATTTCTTGAATCTCAAAACTTATATTAAACATATAGGGAAATCATACAAGATGTTCGGGTCAGTGACCGAACGATCCGACGTGGGTGAAGACAGACTGAATCTGGTTGACTTCGGTGACGTCAGAGGTGAACTAGGTCTACCTTTCTTGTTGATACTCTCCCAAACTAATAGTTGTTTACATGGTCATACTTGCTTACATAATCGTGAACCGCCTACATATAACATGTGTTTCATTGAGTAAATTGGTAGTGTTCTGCAATCTGAATCTAATTAACATCGGGACAAGTCCGTGTTTTAGGAACCGAAGTTTTCTTCCGTCTGGACTGAAGTGACCACGGCACAGGTACAGCCGACTGGACGTCGTCGATGACCCTGCCTCGTGATTACGCACTCAGAGTAAACACAAGCTTTGAACAGAGCGGCCAGCGAACGTCAATAAATAACTCGCGATCACTATAAACGGCATTGGGACAGTCCTTTGAAGCGGCACCTCGGGTAAGTGGGTGGTCATTGACTCCTAAATCCAGCCACATGTGAGACTGGTCGGACAAAGGTAATATTTACGCAGCTCTCGACTCCGGCAGAGGGTCACCGTCTGTGTAGCGTGCATATGCACGTGCCCGAGTCGTTGCACTGTGTTGGTACTCCGGATTTGCGCGTGTAATGTGCGTGCAACGAATTGCGCAAACGTTTGATGAATCGACGTAATTGTCGTAGTCAACTTTACGTAAATATCAGAAGTGTCGCATAGCCAATTAGCCATGCATGTGTTAAGTATTTTGTCACTGTAAATTATGACATACATGGAGTCGTCTAAATGTCAGCGTTTTTACTTCTATGAAACATGAGAGAGAGGTGAAACAGAGCAATATAGTGACGTACAAACATAATTATATGCATACGTACGCATAGGGGCCTACACACAGACAGAGAGACGGGCGGGCGGGCGGGCGGGCGGGCGGGCGGGCGGGCGGGCGGGCGGGCGGGCGGGCGGGCGGGCGGGCGGGCGGACGGGCGGGCGGACGGGCGGACACATATACGCACAGACACACACAGCGAACAACCGCGGTATCATTTGATGGTCAGCTTGTTTAGTTTTGAGAACAAAATATCTTACTTTCGCGTGAATTCTTATAGGTGTTTCACGTTTTAAATGCTATAGCTGAGCAACTTCCATATTCATCTTTACTGTCTCCCTTCGTAGTTGTTTTTAAATCACGTGTGCAGAACATACAAGCACGCACACGCGCACAAACGCGCACGGGAAACGATAAACAAACTTGCCAAATGGGTTTCACTATCCGAAGCAGCAGTAGCTTTGACCTTCTTCTTCCCCTTGCTCCCTCCCTTGCGGGGTGGGGTCCATGTCACTTGGTAGCTTCTTCTACTTTTCTTATCAGTTCTTTCCTCCTCTCTCTCTCTCGTCCGCAATGGCCGTCCATTCATGGCTGTTCACGCCAGCCCTCCCTAGGTCTCGTTTTATGCTGTCGTTTCATCTCAGCCTTGGTCTTCCTCTCTTTCGTCTGCCACCCTCTTCTATTTTCCATGCTCTTTTCGTTTGTAGCTTTAACCGTAACGGACAATTTACTTTTTACCAGAGGGGCCACTTTGTGAGGCGAAATCAAAGCCCTATATCAAGCAACACCAGTTGTTGCGCCGTGTGCTTTGCGTCTAGTGACGTCAACGACAACGTTACGTGAAGCGAAAATGGCTCTCCCACTTAAAGGGACAAAGTCTGGGCGTTTTTTTATTATATGTCATAATTATAGTACCTGATATACATCTTCTGGTCTACCTATTATCCATGACACTAGTTCGTTTGAGTAACCTTTCGGTGTAGTTTGTGTTAAATCATCAGACATACTATTTACACGTTAACTGTTTGCTCAAGCATTAATTCAAGTGAGATCTCAAAATTGAAATCTTCACATTAGTATCCGCTATATGATAGGGCCTGGGCAGGTGGTGAGTTGATGTTGTCAACATTATATTGAAACACTGTCAGTAAAACAAAATGATGGCGGTCAAAATGTTCGAATATATTATAGATTTTCCCCATGCTTTTACAATAAAACCGATCAGACTTTGTACCTTCAATACACGCACGTCATAGTGTTTCTGTTATCAACCTATCAGAAAACATCAAGAACATTCCAACTTATGCAATTGTGATTTGGTATCACTCTTCGCTTCATCTTATAAATGTAATTAAATCATATTAGCAACCTACCAACAATGTTCGCTGGATATGCGGATATTTGTCCTGTCATACTATCCATATAAGACGTCCAGGTAAACGTCACTTCCGACTCCTATCTGGTCGCCCGAGTCCGCGCCCGAGGGAGCGGCTCCGTGACCGGGAACGTGGGCGGGAGACCGGGCGACTCAACCAGGCTCATTGCCATGTAGCGTGACTACTACATAGATCAGAGAAGATAATGATGCCTTAGCACTTGGCTGCATTTGTGACTAAGTGAACAAATTGAAATAGTTAATATAATGCACGCATCACCAGGGGGCGCTGCTGATTACATCAGTTTCAGTAGTGTGCGTAGTCAACACCCCGGCATGCGAGGATGATATAATGCAATTATACATACGTACATACGTACGTACGTACGTACATACTAAAAAGTACACACACACACACGCACACACATACACACACTCACGCGCGCGCACACATACACACGCACACACACACAAATACACATGCACACGTGCATGTACAACTATACACACAATGTACACGAGCACATCCACGAATACTCGCGCGCGTACGCGCAGTGATAACTATGATAATAAATATATACGTATACATTTGATCAATTAAAAGTTGATAAAAGTGTTGATTAAATACGGAGGAATGAATAAGAACATGATATACATGTTGCATTATTGTTTTATGTCATTACTTCAATCCCTATAATATACGTCATAACTTGCGTTGGTGACAAGATCAGTAACACTGCGTACAGATATGTTTTATTTTTCTGACGCTTTTAAAATAATTTGTTCCTATGGACGCCATCCATCGTATGACATTCAATACACAATTAATGTTTCACGGTTTCTAACCACCGGTGAGTCCAGAGAAAGCTGAACGGTAGTCGGAAAATTCCGTTTTCTTTCACCCAAACAAACACCCACACAGAGAAACGTGAACAGTCGGCAATATGGCCGCCGTGTGATTCACCGATAGCGTCGATTTAGAACACAAGCGATGTTCCAGAAGCTTCTTCCGCAGTGCTGTCATGCAGGGGCGTTGTGAGCGCCAGCGCGGGCGGCGGAGTAGTCTACTGCAATGCGGTAATAGCTGATACTATATTACCATAAACACGGCAGGAAAAGTTTGCTGTTGCAGACACGCAAATCGATTTGGTAAATTGCCTCTATCGGTAAATGTGCCCAATGCCGGGAAGAACAATAGTGTTCACCTATTGTCTACCGTGTCCATCTCGTTATAAGGGTTACTGTAATGTCGTACCAAATTAATCAAACATTATGTTTCATTTAGCACCATAAATATCGTCTAACGGAATTAAAATAATTTCGCAACTGTATCGGATTACCCGGGTATCCGAGAAGTAGAGCTTACGTAGAACAACTGTCAAAGGCCTCCTACTGTCAGTGTTTAACTTGTCGGAACCTCTGTTCATTTTGCTGTGCGTTTTTACGCGAGTACCATACCTGTTCCTCACCACCTCAATGATCCGCTGGATCCTACTCACCGCGTCATCCAGTCAAATATCTTGCTGTAATTTCAATCGTTTGTACTGGCTGGTAAGTTGGTCGGTAACTCCCGTGTATAGTGTTCATTAAGTGTATAAGGTTGTTCCATGTTTTGAAGTTTCGAATTGCAAACGCCCCAAAATGTTTTTATGTTGATGATATTTTTTCACATCCTAGACTTGTTCACACTATTTTCTACTGCAACTAGTAACTATTGTATTGGCGAAATATAGTTGGTTGGTAGTTTTTGCTTTAATATGAAAAGCTACACGTCTTAGAATCACACCCGCTCACGGTATGCGCACGCATGCACACACGCATGCACGCACGGGCAATTTATAATACCTACCACTATTTGATATGATAATCACCCGTGAGTGAATACATGAGTACATGGCTATAGACAGTGGTAGACACTTATAGTTTTCACGCAGTAATTGCATAATGGTTGAATGCTTCCCAGAGAAGTCGACATGGTGTTTAATTGAACAGGTCTGCCTGTGAATGAAGTGTAAAGCACACCGAGCAGTTTTAAGGATGGCTCCCGCGCTAATAAGACGGTACCTTTATTTACGTCAACTGTAAACACCACGGGTGTTTGCAGCGCTATGATCCGTGCGACCGTTCAACTGACTGCATAATTATCGACGTTTGTTTTACCTACATGCGATTTCTATATACACAGGAACGCATATCTATAGAAACTATCCAGTGCATTTTAATTAAATTAGATATCAATAACTTTTCATGGATACCACTTGATTTTTAAGGCAACGTAGAACAAACTATGTTTTATAGGCGTCGAAACCGGGGCGAGCCCCCAATAGTTCGGGGAAGCCTCAAGGGTGCAGTTGGAGGGTTTTGGTGGGCCTCAGCCCCCGCAGTACTCACTACGTGTTCGAAGACCATTGTCCCCTATTGTCAGGTGACGCAAACAATTCTTGCATGACGGACATATTTTGGTTAATGAGCGTGGTTACGTTAACATAGTCATTGACTGTTTTCATCAGCGTCGCCGATCGGTACGTTAATTGGGACATTAACTTCAATGCACTACATCGGATGTTTAGTGACGTCACAGACTCCAGCGTTGATTCTGACGACTTTGCGTCATTACGTTTCGTCATAATACTTGCGAATTATTCATTGTAATTCCAAAAAAATGCGCACGCAGACACGTATGAGCAAGTTACGGTGTACAAGTAAGTGCACTTCGGTATGAGTAATAACTGGGCTACTGAGACGTGTTTGTGTACTACACAGCTTAGCAACCACAATCACGCGACAGTGTAACACCGGCTGATACTGTATAATGCCGATGTAAGTATAACCAGTGGCAGTCGGGCCATTGTCAAATATACACTGGTCCATGTTCTATTGAGGAATGTGGTCGTGATTCAATCTTATCGTTGTAATTGGACTATTATAATTGTATATATATATATATATTTATACCCCTGTATATATATTATATACAATATTATAAATATATATGTATATATATTATATATATATTTTTTATATTATATATAATATATATATATATGTACATTGATATTTTTACCGTGGGAAATGAACCCAGTGGTCGCTTTATATTCGGACACATAATCGTCGGGTTGCGGTAGCGTAGTTGATAGAGCATCGGATTCTCAGTCAAGAGATCCCGGGTTCGAATCCTCTTGTTGCGATGTTGAACCTTGGGCAAGTTCGTCCACTCCACGTTGCGCTAGGTCACTCAGCTGAGTGAATGAGTGCCTGAGTGACTACATACAGTGATGGGCATTCGTACACGTGTAGTCTTCCCGCAGTAATTACGGCGTGGCTGAATATTTTCCAGATATTTCACGAGGCTGTTCGATTGAATGTATCTGCCAGAGACTGAGGTGCAAGGTGCTTTGCGCAGTCATAAGGACTGGGTAACCCGCCATATAAGGACTGGGTAACCCGCTATATAAGAATTTACCTTTACTTTTTTACATAGGTTATTATAGTTGTTTCAATATTCTAGAAGTCAAGGGAGTCGGTTATACCACTGCTGTCGTACAGACTGTAAATGGGTCCATTTACAACACCGCTCCGGACACAGGGAGCGAGGGTCCATTTAGAACATCACTCCGGACACAGGGAGCGAGGGTCCATTTACAACATCACACCGGACACAGGGAGCGAGGGTCCATTTACAACATTACACTGGACATAGGGAGCGAGGGTCCGTTTACAACATTACACCGGACATAGGGAGCGAAGTTCCATTTACAACATCACACCGGACATAGGGATCGAGGGTCCATTTACAACATCACTCCGGACACAGGGAGCGAGAACCAGACGGGGGCTATATAGACCACTACTTTGTGAGTCCATAACATTTACCCCTTGCCGTGTGTGGGGTTATTTCCCCTGGCATAGATACCAGATAGGAGGGGCCCACGGCATATAGTGATTGTTCCGAAAGACACAGGCAAAGTGGGGTTGACGAAATTGCCCACGTTTCGTCCCTAACACTTGTGATCGTGACAGTCATGACATGTTCCTGCGAGTCCGTTAATTCCCAGAAGATGGGGTGACGTCATATCTCAAAGGTCAGAACAATAAGGACAGCGAGGTGACCGCTGAGACGGCTGCGTATTGCGTAACAATGACTGTTGAGGCGTAACAAGATTCCCGTTCGCCGTTCATGTATTTCTAATCCAACATTGGACCTTTCTATTTTAATTTTTAATCAATACATTTTCTAATACTAAAGCCCCATCTCCGTATGACGCAACACTGTCATTTAGCCCCCCCCCAGGAGGGCCAAGTTCAAAACACTGTAATTTAACCCCCACCCGGGAGGGCCAAGTTTAGAAGACTGTCATTTAACCCCCCGGGAGGGCCAAGTTTAGAAGACTGTCATTTAACCTTCCCCCGGGAGAGCCAAGTTTAGAATACTGTCATTTAACCCACCCCCGGGAGAGCCAAGTTTAGAAGACTGTCATTTAACCCCCCCCCGGAGAGCCAAGTTTAGAAGACTATAATCTCAATCGAGAGAACCCGAGTTCTAATCTTTTTGATGCTTGGACGATTTCGTTCACCATACGTTGCTTCAGTTTACTCGGCAACATAAACGAGTGCCTAGCTATTGACAGAGGTGATTATGTGTGAATGAATATTTTTTACAGTAATTGTAGCGTGGCTGAATGCTTCCCAGGGAAGTAGATATGGCGTTCGCCTGAACAGGTTTGCCAGGGAGTGAAGTGTCAGACGCTGTGTGCTGTCACACGGACCGGATACCGCGCTGAGTAGGAACTTACTTTTTACGTGACAGTTTCAATTACACCCACCACCAGTAGACGAGTCTTCGTGATCACGTTCTCGTCCCTCACCGAACACGGACAGACACACACTGGCGTGATTGCAGCAGACTATGACTTAATTTGTTCATCGTTCACCAGTATCCTTATGAATTGGGGGTCGATGTTTCTGTGACGAAACAATACAACAATTCAGAATACAGTCGTGAGATTTGGCTTTGTCTTCCAGTAATAGTTTCAGTTATTATTATTACAATAACAACATTAGCGCTTTCATGCCTTGATTTGTTTATTATCATCATTAATATAATTGACATTGTTCTAGCAACATAATTAACTACAACACAATTAACATTATTGTACTTGCCAAAATATATTGCAATGGAACGCACCAGGTGGAGTAAACATAATTTTATACTTCAGCCCTTCCCCTTTTCAACTGATCGTTAATAAGGAGCTTAGTGCATAATCGGAACGTATAACCCATATTATGGGTGACCACTGTATTTAAACTTAAAATATGTTATAATGCTACATAACTGTACACTGTTGTCGCCGTATGACGTTGGAAATAAATATTTTTATTTGATTCGATTCATCACATTACACGAAACTGCCACTTTTCCATCCCCAAATTAAAACTGGAATCTACACGTGAATACACGTGCTTCTGTTTTGATGTTGTCGAAGTTCCTTGTTCTCTCGAAAAACACGTGGATGACAAGTTCAGTGGTTTGAAGGCTAGATAAGTGTCTGTCTGGCAACTGACTTTGGCGAATTACCAGACGTTACGACCACAGTAATTTGTTTCAATGTTTTCTCTTTAAAAAAAAACACAGTCTGCGGATGTTATTTGAATTATTCACGTATTACGTATCTGGACATCAACCAGCCGGATTCGCAATGGGCAAAATCAGTTGAAAAAAGCGATTGAAATTTCCCTATATTTACTTGACGTCAGAAACATCCGAAGGGCAACGCTGCTACCTCACCGCCCACGCACCGGGAGGGCGTAACCCCTGAGGATGGGGCGGCGGGGGGCGGACAGGCGTTCGAAGGCGGAGAGTATCACATATAGATTATTACAGCGCCAAAGGGAGTCGTTTCGCTTAAGGCAGCACGTATCACACAGATATTACATAGATACAGGCGACTCACCGAGAACATTGTCTATTTTTAGCAGATTTTTAGGTTATGAATATTACCATTCATAGCGTAATCTACAAAGCTGTCTGGGAGGGCTAAAATAGACAATGCCTTCAGTGGCATAAGAGTAATACGAATAATTAACTGCGCAAAAAGTAGTTGTTAATGACAAATTAAAATTGCTAGACTAATGGGGTTATGCTTCAATCCAGAATTATTTAAACTCGTTTTTGTTTAAATGAAAGGCAATAAAAGATTATAGTTATAATCATGTATTTTTTACATAAGAATGTTGATGCCGTTCTGAATCTTACTCACTCTTGTGTAACGTAGAATAATAGATCCCTACGACACACAGCATACATGCACGCACGTACGTATACGCATATATGCACGCACGCACGCACGCACGCATGCATACATACGCATGCACACACGTGCACACGCATACAGACACACGTACACACACCACAGACACACGCACGCACGCACGCACTCCACTCTCTCTCTCACACACAAACACACACATACACACACACACACACTCACACACTACAATAAAATACGCTACCTATACAAAGTACAACAAGGTAGAAGAAAAAACAATGTGTGACATTTGCAATACTCTTGGTATTTATTCTGTCGTGATGAAGCCCGTCAGATGTGACATACACAACGTACGGAATTAAGCCGCACTGTGGACGGAAATAATCTCACAATGGACGGAAATAAGTTTCCAGACATGACACATTCCGTAGCTCGTATCAAAGCACAGACGTGTCTTTCCACGCTCAACAAAAACGTCGGATTACTAACCCACCGGGTCACACACACGATTCGTCGCAGAACCGAAGTTGTCTGTGCCCTCCTCTCTGTCCCCGTGGGCCGGGATGAAGCTGGTCTCGACAAGGGACTCGTTCCCGGTGTTCTTGCCTTTCTCCCCTGAGCGATCCCGCACTACCGTCCCCTCTCCCTAGCTCCCCGTGTTTTTCTCCTCTCCCAATCCCACCGAATCTCTCGTCACGACTTCCTCCCATCTTAGTCGGCGTCTTCCTCTTCTCTAACTGCTCTCTATTCCATGAGCATACGGTCTTTTGGGGGCATCCGCTCTTCGTTGGTTCTTCCCCTCCCGTTCGTTCCACGTGTTCAGCCCACTTTATCCGACTACACACACTGCTACACAAATGTCTTACACCCAGGCCGCCTTCCTCGCACACTGCTCCACAAATGTCTTACATCCAGGCCGCCTTCCACGCACACTGCTCCACAAATGTCTTACACCCAGGCCGCCTTCCACGCACACTGCTCCACAAATGTCTTACACCCAGGCCGCCTTCCACGCACACTGCTCCACAAATGTCTTACACCCAGGCCGCCTTCCTCGCACACTGCTCCACAAATGTCTTACACCCAGGCCGCCTTCCTCGCACACTGCTCCACAAATGTCTTACATCCAGGCCACCTTCCACGCACACTGCTCCACAAATGTCTTACATCCAGGCCGCCTTCCTCGCACACTGCTCCACAAATGTCTTACACCCAGGCCGCCTTCCACGCACACTGCTCCACAAATGTCTTACATCCAGGCCGCCTTCCACGCACACTGCTCCACAAATGTCTTACATCCAGGCCGCCTTCCACGCACACTGCTCCACAAATGTCTTACATCCAGGCCGCCTTCCTCGCACACTGCTCCACAAATGTCTTACACCCAGGCCGCCTTCCACGCACACTGCTCCACAAATGTCTTACATCCAGGCCGCCTTCCTCGCACACTGCTCCACAAATGTCTTACATCCAGGCCACCTTCCACGCACACTGCTCCACAAATGTCTTACACCCAGGCCGCCTTCCACGCACACTGCTCCACAAATGTCTTACATCCAGCCCGCCTTCCACGCACATTGCTCCACAAATGTCTTACATCCAGGCCACCTTCCACGCACACTGCTCCACAAATGTCTTACATCCAAGCCGCCTTCCTCGCACACTGCTCCACAAATGTCTTACATCCAGGCCGCCTTCCTCGCACACTGCTCCACAAATGTAGACCTATACACAACCGTTATTATCGTCTGCGTTTAATCCGTTTCTTTCTACGTCAATGCTTCTCATAAATACCTAATTACAGCGATGGTAACTGGATTGTTTCCAAAAAAACTGCAATGCATATTACCCTTGATCGTATATAAACCCCAACTAATCCTTCATTAATTAAAGGACTCTTATCAGTTCGATGTTTTGCTTGAAACATTTCAGACTCCAAAATCAAATGTATACATAGTATCGACTACGACATACCAGATTAATTATAAAAGTGTTATTTCGTGTCGGTGAACACCAGACAAAGGTTGAAATTATTTATAACCGGACCCAGTAAAAATTCGGCGAAAGGGAAAAGTAGTTAGTTTTATAATATAAGACTATCTACACTTTAGCAAGTTACCCGAGTATAACGACCAAAGAACTTTGGTTGACTATAACAAACGTATGCATTCGTTTATATATAATTATAAATGAATTATAACTAACCCAATGCGTATGCATAGATATGCATTACTAAGCTATTCACCCATCAGCTTTCAGCATCAACCGAATTGTTTCGCGATGGTCTATAAAAATATTGGAGGGAAAATTCCCCTCGACGAGAACAAAGCCCATGTTATGCCGACATGCCAACCTATGTGGCAGTATTATGTGCGTGCTGGGGTCGACATAGTGTCCGTGTCAACACGCCAGGCACCGCGTCCATTCAGTGCCTGAACTGAGAAAGTGCAGGCGGCCTCATACAAATACAAAGAAAGAGTGTTTTACGAATCCAGGGCAGTGACGCGAGTTATGTGAACCGAGGTACTGTTCGCCGAACAGTATGTTTGTTTTCTGGGAACCGAACCAAAAAGATTGCAATCTAGACGGTGGCGACACCTGTATGTGGACAATTAGATATACATATAATTCGGAAGAAAAACCGGGGGTGGATGGGTTGCAGCATAGGTATTTGGCATTGAAACATACAACATTGTTGAATGCTTCCCCGAAACAAATGTAGTTCAGAAAGTCAGGAGTGAGGATCAACTTTTGCACCCGATGTTCAAATTCACCCCCACTTCAAGTTCATTCAACGAGGGTACAAATGTCGGGACAAAACTGGATTTAAGTGCCACAGCATCTTCGTCATATCCAATTTACCGATGGTGACTTTGTTATTATAAAGAAAATGTTTGGTGCCAAAACATGAAAAAATCGTGAAGTTTCCCAAGGTTTTCAAAATCGTTCTGTTGCTCCAACATGTTCAGGTATCTGGCAAAGATACTGTCGAAATCGCCACATATAATACGACCTATCTAACACTAATCAGTGACGTTAATCCCATCTGGTGATTCTATTGTCAACCAATATATTTTCAAAGCGGGATTCACCAAACATCGCCTCTGATTTAATTGTCAAATATAATTGTTATCATTTTCTGTCTGACACAACTACGAGTTGACCTTCTATGTTTTGACAAGCGTCGTTGTTGCCTTCTCGTTTCTTTTCGATTGTTCAGGAAATTAATTATCATGTCATGAATAAAATGGCCTAATCATAAAATTCGCAACTTGATAAACAGTTTCACCAAGATGTTGATATGGTCTATGAAATAACAAATCCTTCTCAAATTAGAACGAACCCACAAACCCCCAACAACGGGCCTGTGTGTTGTCAATAATTAGACATAAACATGCTATTCTGAGGTATGTATATAGATTCTAAGCCGGTTATTTCGGACCAAATATAACCCGATACAATCGTCAACAGTGACAGCCTGTGTCTGGTAGTGCGGGGGCTTTCGCCGTGACAGAAGTGAATGTGTTTAGTCATGCGTGACCACCACAATACGACCTGTAGAAGTACTGGCCTACTGGCCGACACAAGCCTCCGGCTACCAAACACACAAGTCACCCCGCTATTTTTAGCAACGGTATATAAGGAGACGACTTTGCAATTGCCGCCGCCACAATCGCTGCGGCAGCCGTGTCGGTGGCCGCTTCAGCCGCGGCGCTCCTTCACTCGCTGAGGTGGCGCATTTTTGACAGGGAATTTTGTAACAGGGATTTTTGAACCGTTGTCTCTTTATTTTTGGACAGGCGTGTTTTTTAATATCAATTGTGGTCGTGATTAGGTTGTTTTACTTTCAAAAGGTAACCATGTTTAAAAATGGTTCAACACACCAGTGAATTTGCAGTGACATTAGAAATTTATTTTGGTCTGCATCGTCGATGTATTTGAAACTGATTATATGAGGTCAAGCTGACATGTCATGTCAGTTTGACCTCATATAATCAGGGTAGCTCGTTGTGTTGGTTTATTTCCACCCACTAGGGTTGCTATAGTGGGTAGATCGCTACATCCTTGAATTTCGTCTTACCTCTGCGCGCGCAATATTAATAACATCATTCCGGTAGACACAACTTCCGGTTGGAAGGGCAGATTACCCGTGCGCGCGCACACTTGAGAACTTCCTTCCGATAATAATGCCTTCATGTTAGCGCCCACATTTTCAAATTTAGAATTGATTTGAAATTACGAAGTAATTTAATAAAACTGGGTGTATACATCCTTGTTTCATCTACCTGTTTATTATACACAATAATTTGTAGTCTGCATTTGCTGAATTACACCGTACGCTTCATTAATGTAATATAATCCGACTTTGGGTACCGAACCAAAGTGTGCCGACTCGACAAATGAGAATGACCGGCGTTATGCTTGCAAATTGGAGCTAAAACGGCCGAATTACCATCTACTTTGCACGCAATTACATATAGTCCATATAGGTTTCTCGGAGTAATCTCATTCAGTTTATTAATTACTCCGTTAGCATCGTTAATCTAGCGACAATTCTTGACGTTGGGTACAGAACCGAAGTGTCCTAATTCGACATATTTCGTTATGCCTGCATATTCGAATTAGAATGGCACTCACACACAGGTTCTCATTGTAGTGGCATTCAGTATATTTATTAAAACACAACAGTGTACATGTATAACCATTTTAGTTTTATTGAACAGCCATATGATGGTAGCAAACTCTTTTGTGAAAGAGTTGAGGCTCTGAAAAGAGTCGTCTGTTTTTGATGATCGATCTGGAAAGAGGCAGCCATATCCATATTTCTTCTTTTGAGGTGCAGCTGTAGCGTGAGAGTCTCCTGTTGTAAAATGTAAAACAGTAAAAACTACATTAAATGTTCTATGCTGCCACTGAGGGTGGTCACTGCCAGGGTGCTTGTCGTCCTCGTTGGTTCTTTTACGTCCCAAATTGAGACGGGATCGACATTACGTGATCTCCGAGTAAGGTTTTTACACCAAATACCATGCCTTCCCGGTACGGGTTTCGAAGTCTGGCATGCTAGACGGATGTGCTAACCACTACACTAGTAACCAAATCAAATATTCACAATAAGTCAGACTCACTAATAGTATTATAATAATAGTAAATCTCAGTCAAATTTAGTCCACTAGAATTCACTCTAATGCTCACACTTCGAAAACAAATATGATTTTTTATAATTCTATAATTCACTACCCATTGGTTTCAACATGTGGCGAAACAATTTAATGATTGCTTGTATAAAGAAATACTAAAAAGGAAATTGTTGTCATTATAACCGTTAAAAATAAAATTCATTGTATTTTTATGTTTTAAATGCTCGTAGACTCACATAAAAAGTGAGGACGCACACATGAAGGAAACACAAGGACCCTTTCTGCCGCTTTCCTGTGCGCCTTGCGTGCGCACATTAAAACTTAATTCCGCTTCCCATTCACTTATTTCCTCTCCCGAAAGGTAAGACGAAATTCAAGGATGTGCGCCCTTGCCTATAGTGGAGCGGTAGAGCAGCGGTAAGAGCTCAGGGGCTGGTTTTTATGAAGCGTACTTAAAGTTACACAATTACTTAGCGTCACGTGTTTGCGTAAACTCTTATGCTCGCTTATATTAAAAACATGTCATTTACTAAGACAATCATCTTAGCGTTAAGTATGTTCTTAGCCGCTTCGTGAAACCGGCCCCCGGACTCTCGACTGAGAGAACGCGGGTTCAATTCCTGTGTGGCGGTGTCAAACCTTGGGCAAGTTCGTTTACTTTACATTACTTCATTTAACTCAGCTATATGAATGAGCAGTCCTGAGGACTGTATACTGCGCTGTATAAGAACTTACCTTTTATAGTCTAAATGAACTGTTGTTTGTCTGCTAGCAAATGACGTTATGGATCCATACACTAACTTCGAAAACACGAAAATGAGCTACTATTGTTTAGAAACTTTAGACTCGTCAAGAGCAGACCCCCAATGCTCAACAACAGTAATAATGAAATTAAGAAACTATTAAAGGTAGCTTTAAGGTTTTCACATCCATAGTCACTATTAACAAATGACATTTGGATGGTTCGACATCCTACACACGTGTTCTCCGGAAGTTCATGGTAATAAGTTCCCTAGGTCTACGAGGCGCCGTAGCACAGTTGTTAGAACTTGGTATTTTCAACCGGGATTACTCATATTCGAGCCATCTTGCTGTCGTTTCGAAGCTTAGGCACCCCCCGTTCACCCAGTGTTCCTTCGGTTCATTCAGTTCTAGAAACGAGTACCTGGCTGTAGACAGTGCTGGCTACTAATGGGAACAAAATTCATATGGGGGACTCCAGGAATGTCAGCACCATTGAAACATTTTCGCCGCCGCATATTTTCACATCTTTCTTCACCTTGTGGCTGTCTCGGTTGGTTCGACTTTGACATCGGAAGGAGGGGTGGGGGGAGGGGGGCTGAAGGGAATTTGGAATTTTTGTTGCCACCGCGCCACCCATTACTGGTTGGTGGGGGGCACAAAACCAACTATACTGCCCTCCAGTTGCACAAACCTTTCACAATCCACAAAAATACACATTAATCGTCTTATAAATTTTACATTTCTACCGCCATTGACGCTCGCCACATAAACAAACATTCGCGCTCACATTTAATGGGGGGGGGGGCAGAACCATATGTCTGCTCCCTAGAGAAATTCCAGGGGGCAGCTGTCTGCCCCCCGTTCCCACGCCTATGCTATAATATACCCTATCTCGGCGGCTTCTCTTTAGTGACCACATTCTTTGAGTAACCACAATCCTAAGCACGGATTGTTTCTAACAATATGCAGAACATGCCGATCATTCATCAAGTAATAATATTATACACGTTTACACTGGCTCTTCCTAGACCAGTGCACCCAACACATGCAGTCGTTTTCCCTGTAGTAGCCGCGATAGCATTTTGTAAGATTACAAAACAAAACGAACGGAAGAAATTACTAAATTTATTCACAGACACTGTCATTATGTCGTTGGCATAATGAACACGTTTCGCAATCACATACCTACGCTAGCATGATGCCCCTCAGTGCTGACAAGAAGAAACATAACATAAACTCACTAAACTAAACTCAGTTAAACTCTTCATAAACACATGGTTTCATTGCCAATACACATAGTGCGTGCATAATACACCCGCGTGCACCCTGAGACTAACTATTTCTTGACCATGTTCCAAAGACAATTGAACAGCACGTGATGTGCAAGTATGCAACTCAGCGGTCATTACATTGTGACATTGGGTAACCTCCGACAAGAAAGACTGCAAACATGCGGACCACTGAGTAGAAACAAGATAGAGTGCCGTATTCAGGAAAATCCACACGGCATATATGCTAATAATGTTAATGGACGTTTATCAGTTAAAATGATGATTGATGTATTGTTAAAAAATGTAAGATTTGTTCATCTTTAGAAATAGTCAAAGAAACTGTCTGTGGGGAAAACCACCTTTGGTCCCGCCTGGAGAACCACGACGTCCTGTCCGCCCGGGTTGTCGGCGTCACGCTTCAGTGGGCCGACACCGCGGGTGGTCGAACTTCAGACGGGCAGCGAAACCAGTCGTTTCAATGACATCAGGTACAACTTGATGGCACGCTGAGCACGCGGCACAGTCATTTAATTGTTATTATGATTATTATTGGTATTATCGTAATGCAATGTTGCTGTAGTATTATTGTTATTGTTACTATATTTATTTTAGATTTATGTATAATATAATTATTATTATGTTGTATTATTCAGATATATTATTATCATTACTACTGTTGTTATTATTATTATTATTATCACTGATATGTTGATTAGAATTATTATATGAAAATAATTGAAACACATGTTTCTTTCCAATGACACACACGGCAGCAGCTCACGCCATTCGATTCACCATCTTCCGTGAGGATACTAGTAATTCAATCACTGTTCAGACAAACAACAAGTTACATGTTTAAATGTGTAACAGCATGCAGCACACAATTAGTATGAATAACTAAGTTATTAGGATTTATTTCGTGTTTGCACTGTGTATATGGACACCTGTAAATGTTGTGTTTGTGTTGAGGGAAAGTACACACAAGTATTTCACTTAAAATGTCCCCCTTTTCCATATGAAAATGTTTATTTAACTTTACCTAAATTACGTTATTATTGTTTGTTTTCATTTGGAAATAAAAATTGATTGATTGATTAATTGGGTAAGTGAGTGGGTGAGTGAGAGAGTTTGTGAGTGACTGAGTGAATGAATGAATGACTGGTATGTATATACGTTGTACAGCCTGAGCATATGTGGAGCATAAAGTTGTCATAAAAAAGAGAAAAACAGAAAAATGAAGGCTGAACGAGCCGATGATATCCACATATATACACATATGATATGGCAGATTGGCCTTGGCCCATATCAGACGTACAAAAACAGTTCAATGCTATTTGATTATGTGTCGAATTTATAAAGAAAATAACGATAATTGTGGAAACGAAATAACACAGGACAGTGACATCTCAATTTGTCTCCGTTAATTGTGTGATGTAATATGCAAACTTTCATTGCCGTAACGCGGCAGCTGACGTACAAAAACGTAATTCGACAACGGGTCATTTGATCTCTGGTCTCGATTTTATCAGGACACGGGCCAGAAAGAAGGCCAATCTAACAATGATCATTAATAACACTATTTTTTACAGGTTAATGACTACATGGTTGCTTCAAATTACATAATGCTAATTGATTACATTCATAATGCTGTAACAGAATGCTAATAACAGAAAACAATCCGGAGTTGACGTGCAACAGCGAAGAGAATATATATATATACAAATTGAAATAATTAACTGTCACATTATGTATGGTACAATAACTGTTTTTGTTTTAACAAACAACTAAACTGACCAATCATTTTGTTTTGATGCGCCTCTGGGTTTGGCTTCCAAGGATTTACGCGCAATAGAAGTTACCTTATTATTATTAAACACGTGAGTAATCCAGCAAAACATTAATACTGCACACAATCATAAAATAGCAAAATAGTTTATTACAAACAGCGTTAAGTTTGTTTGTGTAAATTTGTGAAATAAATGTATTGTTTTTCTGTTGAATTTTCCCTTGTTCTTTTGTTGATGATAACGAATCACAGAATTGCAATGCTTATTAGTATTGCAATTAGTAGTATTGATGTCATACATAGAAAGGCGTAACTAGACATCACAAAAATATTGCAGATTAAGTCGGCTATTTTACTCGCCAAATCTGACAAGTTTTAAAATCCTTGCGTCCAGATGAAACCAGCGCCATTGCTGAGCAGACGACAAGTCGATTGCTTGGCGCAACGAAGCGCGCGCTTTATTTGATTTCCGTTTCGTTGCACTGCAGTTAGTTCTGAAGGATAATTTATCTATTTCACAGTCCAGTTAATGTCATCACAAATTTGTCGCATTTAATGTGCTATGGTGCGATTTATGTCACGCCACTAGTTAGCATTGTGTAGCTTGCTTGGAAATGTGTCGTTTCTACGACGATTTATTGATTTTAATTAGCGAGATGTTAAAAGTGGTTTGTCAAGAACCACAGGCAAATAGCATTGGGTCGACCGACCGTAAAGAAATCGTCGTTCAAAATGACATTATGCCGCGTTTCACGTGTGATTAGACATACTATAGCGGAAGGCTACTAGTGTTTATTTGATTCCAGTGGCTGCGTCGGTGTGGTTATAACGTAAGCCATGAAATTGCGCAAGGCTTAGGGTGAGTGCAAACGTAAATAAACTAAATATGATGTTTAGTTATATAGCGAGCCTATACACTACAAGTAATATCTTCTGAGACAGTCCAACTTTTAAATACAAATTTCCAGTGAATCAACAAGCCGTACATTGGCTTGACTTGACGACCGGTAATTTGGCAAAGCATAATTGTTTAAATATTGCAAAAGCATAAGTTAGCGAATAACATCAATGCCAAAGTGATAATATGGTAGCAAGTTTGATCAAATAAGTAAATATGTCATGGTGTACACATACTTTCTTAAGAACACTAACATTCTGAGTTTATTTTAGACTTCAACTTTAGATGTGTAACCATTTTGAAAACGATAACCTTTTTCCGAATATACGTCGGAAACATCTTTGCGATAGACATCTAACAATATCACCTACAATTAACATACACTGGAACGGATTTCTGGTGTTAATAATAACAAAGAGGGCAAACGATCTATTTTGTATATTTGCAATTCGAAAATCTGACTGACAAATGACATTAGCAACGATTATCAAGATCAGCCGTCACTGTACAGAAAAACGTGATTTATTGTTTCGCTGCTACAGCACGTGATGTCCTACAACGTCCAATAAAGTGGAATCTCGTTAATCCGCACCCCGATAATCCGAACCCCGAAGGTCCCCGATAATCCGAAGAATCGCCTCGCGGGAATGAAATTTCCAAACGCTATTATATATACTCCATTATGCGCATGATCCGTTGATCGGGACAATTCGTTAATCCGAACACATTCATTTTGTCGGAGGACGGGAGTGTCCGGATTAGGCAAGTTGCGCTGAATATGTTAATTGTTAAAACAAGTAAAATCATATAACAATAATATTAAAGGAGAAATTATTACACTGTTTGTACGCAGCTCGTCGGGTGTCAACGAAACACTAAAGGACACGATATCCGTTAGATATATTTTATGTGCTCGCTTGCGTGTGTTAGGTTTAATGCGTCTTCGCTGTCTGTCTGCCGTCGTAGACATTGATTAACGTATTACCTAACACTATTACATAAAACGTGTTGATGTAACATAAAAAGCCATTAGTAGAAGTGTATGGAAGTTATTAATATTACTTATTTTGCAATTTTTTTAGTTTTGTTGGCAACAAAAACGTTAATCAACAACTTTAATTGTTTAAATGCACTGATCATAATTGCAAGTAAGACTCAATATGTCAGCGCTGTGCTCTGGATCTGAATCTATAGTATTACTCGGCAAAGTGCTACTAGGATATTGCGCTGAGGGTTAGTTTCAGAGTATTCTTCTCTGGAGTTAGTGAGTCCACTGGAGGTTACACATTTACCCCTTGCGTGGGGGTCTTTTATTTCATCTTGCCAAGACACTGTATAGAAAGGACCACCGGCGTATTGTGTCTCTTCCGAAAGACACAAGCAACGTGAAGTGTAAGAAATTGCCCAAGTTTCGAAACGGCGGTCAGTACCATGTTTCAAACCCCGGTTCCTTCGATCGACAGTACAGTACTCTAACCGCTCGACCATCGACCCCTAACTTGTTCTATGTAAAGATATAAAGGTAACGTAAACAGTAATACCATAAACAATAGTAATGAATGCATGCGTTCATTTTCATCAATGGGAATTAAGAAATTAATTTATAATTGATTTACAACAGGCACACGCAATTGTACACAACAATATCTTGTTTATTTTATCTTTGCAAACACAATAATGTCGATCGGTTGAATGTTAGTTGCTTTTGTTATCACAGCTTGAATATGTGGATACGTCAAACAATACAATTATTAATTAATTAATAACTTAATTGCCTCCTATTACAAAATACAAAATCCTACTTTGAATACTCAAAACATCCAATTTAATACAGCTGTGGGTTTTGCGTTCACATACAAATTCACTTATTTGTCATCCATATATTGCTAGGCACACACCAACCGATTTTCGGCACACACCAACCGACTAGTCGGCGTAAAAACCGTCGGCCGACGGCAGTCGGTTGGTGTGTGCCGAATTTAAGCCCGACGGTCGGCCTTATAGCGCCAACTAACGTCGATTCAAATGTTGAATCGGCGGTCGGCGTTAATCGGCAGTCGGCGTTAGATAAGGAGGTATCCGGTGACAAGTCGGCGCATATCCGATGACGAGTCGGCTGGTGTGTGCAGGTTTTTTGTCATAACACGACGGTCGGCGGAAACTTGGCCAATAAGAAATCATAGCGCGATCATGTGATAGTCCTCGATACAAGTCAAGGCTATGCCCGGCGTCTTTTTTTAGTTTTCAAACCATTTTGCTTTCGGTCCACATGCTTTAATTTTTAATTTCATATTTTACTGACCTGGCGGGTAACCAACGTTTCAGAAAGTGATAGATTATTTGTTATCTTATTATTATGACCATCATCATTTTTTTCGCTTGTTCATAAAACAGGCGCCACAAATAAACCTAATTTCCACCTGACTTTGTAAGTTTGTCTCACGCTTCCGACAGGAATCGCCATTTTGTCTTGTGAAAAACGCTACCTCTGGTGGCGCCGCTACTGGCGCATATATTAAGCCTTAAAAATCCGCAAAGCGGCGCTAGCGGTGGAAGACGTTTTTGAGGAATTCGTTGGGTGCGACTGATTACACTTCAACATAACTGTTAACTGAAACGGCTAAATATAACGTTCTGCGGACTGATATAAAACGTAGCTCGACGCTATGTGTTTCTTTGCTGGAGGATATACTAAATGCTCAAGTCATATCGTCGTGAAGGCTGACGGCGAAGCTCCGACTTACTATGTAACAAGTTTCGTTTCTCTGATAGCCGTTTTGGCCTAATTTTTTTTATAAATGTTTCATGTATTTATTGTAGGTGTATCGAAACACATTGTTAACTCCGTAGTAAACACGCGTATTTATAGTGGATTTTTTTCACAAGGATCAAGCCGAGCACCGACGGTCGGCACGAGTCGGTTGGTGTGTTCTGGCTGGTGTGTGCGGGCAGAAGTCGGCGCTAGTCGGCGGAACTAATTGGCGTTTAGCACCGACTGCTTTTTGCGCCGACTGGCAACGCAAGTCGGTGTTAGTCGGTTGGTGTGTGCCTAGCATATTTGGTGAACATAAGCATTATTGTAGATTAGTATTCGTGTTAAGACATTTGAAAATATTTGGTAGGATTGGTGATCAATTAGCTTTAAGTTATGGTAAGAGTAACTAGGCCCATTGATTAACTGCATGATATATAGACGTGTGATATGTTATTAATGCTTTACCTGGAAATGCCTCGTCCGGATCTAATTGTCGATACACAGACAAACCGTTGCACGTAGTACAAAAATGTCTGTGTAAACACAGCTTAACAATATATAACTGATTGAAGTATCGTCGATGTTATACACACCACAACCGCCTTAATTATTGTGGCTCTCCGAGCAACAAGCATATCTTGTACGAGCGTCTTTGTGGTGCACGATGGCGCGTGCCAACACGTCATTAAAATTAGGCCATGGACCAGAAGATCGTCCGCGTGTAGTGCACTCGAGGCAATAAGCAACCTCTAGGTGGCGTGATCACCAACACCTTGCTGTTATGTAAGAGAGACGCTCGCGACCAAGACTGCGTGAGAACGAGTTAAATCCGCAGCTGAACGGCGTCAGAATTAGGAAGCTCTAATTTCGTGATATTAACGCATTTACAACACATTTTAGACGTCGTCTGCGCAATGTTTGAATACTTTTTTAAAGCAGCACATATTTCTTTCGTTTTTTTAACTTAAAATAATACAAACAAAATAATAAAAATGCTTGAATAAATGCATTTTCAGCTACAATTTGTGTCGTGTGTGAATTTTAGTCGTAAACCGATCTATTTTTATACATTGTAATAAACCTGTACATATAAGGTCGGTAAATATTGCAGTGTACGGTAAAACAATCATTTTGTAAATTAATGATATTCCCTTTATTTCTCGCGGGATAATTTGGAAGCAGTCCTACTGGGTATTAATGATTCCATATAACGAATGCAATTATGTATATATTTATATATATATTTAGACCTATCATTATTTTTGGTAATGTGTTACCCTGGGCCGTTCCGGTCGAACAATTACTTTTATATTTACATTGAGCTTTCCGCGCCACATATCGTATGATGTGATACATCATCTATTTACTTTTGCCTAATTTACCCTGTTTTTAGGTATAAAAAAACCATATAAATTTGCTTGGAAATTACACATAAAATAGAAAATGTACAGTTATAACCAGTATACAATATAGTAATAAGTTTTACCATTACGTCGTTTTCCGACTACAGACTTCGTGCAGCATTGTTGGAAATGACAACGCTATTCTAATTATATTTCTGGTATACATTTGTTTAAACACTAGCGTTAAATTTTGATAATTGCCTAAGACATTTGCCATTAAATAAAATTAATGGTCTCATAAAATTAATACTATCTTTTGAACAACACGTCTGCTATAACGTGTCTCTACGTAATGTTCCAATCAGCACAGCGTCGGTGTTTTTATTTTCCACTTACGTAATAATAATTATCATATATGCCACTTGATTCTTATATGAATCACGTGAGCTAGATCGGATTGCTGAAACAAATTATTTATGGTCTGAGCTGACACGTGAAGTGTTGGACATTCAAGCTGTTTGTGTCGAATTACAATGTATTTTTTTCGTTTTCCAAAGTCCACGAAACATTTGATATAACTGACACCAATACATATATCGCACAATATTTAATGTTCTGCTCACACAATGGCTCTGTCTATTTATCTATCTGTCTGTCAGTCTGTCTGTCTGTCTATATGTCTATCTATCTGTCTGTCTATGCATATGTATATCTGCCTGCCCGCCTGCGTGCGTGCGTGCGTGTGTGCCTGCCTGCGTGCGTGCGTGCCTGCCTGCGTGCGTGCGTGCCTGCCTGCGTGCCTGCGTGCCTGCGTGCCTGCCTGCGTGCCTGCCTGCCTGCCTGCCTGCCTGCCTGCCTGCCTGCCTGCCTGCCCGCCCGTCTGATCGGTTATAATAACTATGCTATATATAATCCTAACCCACCACGATTGACACCAACCCTAACAAATAATAATAATAATCTTAACAATAATGAATAATTATTTATTCCAGTCGTCTGATTATCACAGTAACTATTTATTTCCGTCGTATGACTAGTTCTAACGATTAAGCTATAATTAACATGAACCTCAAGGATAACTAACTCAAACCATCATCATCATCATCATCATTGTGCAGCCGTAGTGCCCCGTGGTTGGGCGAAAGCCTCAGCATGTCGTTTTCAAATATGCCTGTCTTGCGCTATCCTCTGCCAGATGGTGTCCTTCCCGTACTCGTCTAGTTCGTCTCTCCACCGTCTCGCCGGTCTTCCTCTAGATCGTTTCCCTTCGTAAGGTCTCCAGGTGTGACACGCGATGTCCATCGGTTATCTCGTAGTCTGCTAATATGCCCTGCCCAGGTCCACTTCTGTCTTCTGATTTGTTCAGTCACGTCTATGACCTGTGTCTTCTGTCTTACCCAGATGTTTGTTTTTCTCTCCCGATATGTGATGTTTAACGTACTTTTTTCTCAAACCATAACTCATTATAATAATTAATGGCATTGCACGTGCCGCATTTAAAAACATGGCGGCAAGTTGTTGTTTAGCAAATTACTAAACAATTTGTTTAATTTACCTATTTTGCAAACACTAAGCTTTGTTGATTTATACATACATGAAGAGTACGATCGTTAGGGGTCATGTCAGTTGCATTGCATGGAAGAACCGATACATTTTGGGCGGTAGGTATCACTAACAATATCCGAAGCGGGGGCTTACTCGTTTTATCGCCCACATCAATATCATGTTGTTATGCCAATACATTTATACTAGTTACAGAGCGAGTGTAAGTTCCTTATGATTGTATAATGAAATCATCAATACTGTTACGATCACTATTTAATCGCCGATAAAAGGATCACGGCAGCTTAGATTGATTGAAGACATAGCTTCTATTAAGAACTTTTTATTGATAAAATTAAAGTTTATGTTGACGCTTCGCAAAGACTCAAGTCACACATTTCAGATAGATATTCTATACATACACGTATTTAGGAATCATCACTCAAATATTTCTACTTGTACTATAAAAACCATACAGCTACATTTATAAAGAGATAGACACCGTATTAAAAAAATATATATGTATAATAGATTCATATGAAGAAAGGCCAATTATTATTTTTTTTATACTATGAATGGCTCCTGTGATACCGACACGTTTTGTCTTAACAGGAGTCACTGACCCAATTTCACTGTTCTTTTTATTACATTGTTTTTAATTAATTATAATTAAGCTCTGTTTACTAATACATGTAGTTGAAGTACACGATATTGTGACTATACTTGTACTCTTTGGGGTCAAAATAAACATCTTGTTCTTGTTCAGTTTCTCTAACTTCAATTTAAAGACCCAGTGCATACAATGATGATTAGACCAGTCAATACCATATCATTTGAAAACAATATGTCACTGTCTCGAATGTTCGTATGGCAATATTTACTCCACACACAATTTAAACTAGGGGTAAATTGTGAACTAACTACATTTTGTGTTGCAAGTAATGGTGTTCCAGAGACACGTTTGCAGACTGAAACCAATGGTGGATATTCTGGATTACACTATTTGAACTGCTGCAACTTCGCGTAGAAAGAGTGGGTCTGATGAGACACATCCGCCATCCACTGCTGGTTGTGCGACTCTTGTTTTGACAACTGTTCAAAGTGATAGTATGGCCATTGGAAACTAGTTGCCTTTGTACACTAGACGCTCATATTACAAGCCAAAAGAAATACTAAACTTTGAGGCACACAAAATGTACTTGTGAAGTATTATGAGCATCAGTAAATCATAGCATTTGTAGCATATTTAACATATTTTTTTAATATTGACAAGTCTATGTTGAAATATATGCACACAGGAATATATTTATATTTCTTAGAATTTACACCACAAATTTGTATTGTATATTATATAATAAAACTTATGTGGATGTATGATGCAATACAACTTTAAGACTGTACCCACACTTCATTTATTCAATTAGATAACTTCTTGCATATAATGTGAATTATTTCAGAATACTGTCAAGTAATGTGTACAGTTAGCTTAATAAATGTTGTGCATTTTTGTATTAACCTGTAATAATTTTTAAAATGTTGGCCATAAATTGCCTCAACTCCCATCAATATATTTGTTTTTTACTCAATGAATTGTCATATAGTATGGTCATCACGCGGGTAGCCGTAGAATGGTCATCACGCGGGTAGCCGTAGAATGGTCGTCACGCGGGTCGTCGTAGCATGGTCATCACGCTTTTGATACTAATTTCTATTTGCTGGGGGACCCGATGATGAGTTTCAAAGATTAGAAGAAAAATAATAACAAAACAATTTCTGAAAGGTTGCCCGTATTCCTGCAGTAGAATGAAGCCCCTGGTTCGAGGCACCAACATTTCATTGTACCTGGGCAGTTCGTGTAAACTATCATGCTAAACTACACGTTATGATCGCATGCCGAATAATTATTGTCAGTGAAAATTAACACCCCAATAGTAATAATCCGTCATTTGTTGTCTAACATTACGTAATAAATATTATTACTGTCTTATGTGTACGACTCCATATTTCAGCGTGGAGGCCACACATCCTTCTTCGCCGCCGTGTGGCGCGCCATTCGCCAGAGCTCGCGTCCTTTGCGCACTCCTGCCACTAGGAAATCAATCATTTATAATTGCAAATAAAACACCGGACGGCTCTTTAATTTCGCTGACCTTCAGCACGAAACGCGTAGTGTGAACAAGTATGCATGGCAATTGAGAAACAATAATAATCTGACACCGGAAAACTCTTCATGACAACTCGACACCAGAGAAGATGACTTTTTTACGCACAACAAAAACGTCTTGCCATTTAGCGGCAGGGATGTTGTGTTGTGCGTAAGAAAATGTTATGACCAGTGTCGAATTGTACTGGGCGATGATAGGGCTTAATAACCATGTCAGTCAACGCAGAAATTGCAGTGAAACTGCTTTTAAAATGTTTTATTGTACCGTATTTGCCTGTTCGAAATAAATTACATTGATTTGTTTGTAATATTGTTATGTAGTACTTTTGTGGTCGAACTGTGCGAGTACGCCACTTCCCGTGGTGTCGAGTTGAGTAATAGTTCACTACGTGTCGTGGAGTCAAATTACATTGGATCATCAATTTCTATTACAGCTCGGAGATATGACGAATAACACAGTAAACAATACAAGGAATACATACTTTTTACCAACAAATGCCCCCGCAGAATTGTGATCCTCAAAAGGTTTGGCAATGCTGCCAACATCGCTCTGACAGCGGAACAAACGGGGCAATGAAATCAAGACGAGAAGATGGAAATGATTACCTAGGTTTCTTAACAAAACAAAAAATTATAGATTATTCTATAATATTTTGCGGATGTTTTATCTATAGAATATTTTGAACTGCAGAATTCCATAGACTGTATTATTCTATACCATCCATAGATTAGTCTATAGGATTATTTGCGGATATCTTTCTATATAATTTTTTATTAACATAATATATAGTTTTCTATAACATATTTTACTATTCCCTGTATATTTATCTAAACATTTATAGACTTCGGAAGACTGTTTGGTTAGGGGTATCACCAGCAACCCCACACAAGGTAGGAGAAAGAGGAAGCCCCAGACACCCCTGGCAATAGACAACAGTGCAACAGTGGGAAAACTTGGTCGATGGCCCATGCTCCCAGCGATGTAAGTCAGTGCAGTGGAACCTCACTGATAAAGACAGCCTCAAGACAAGGGCACGTGGCCTGAATAGCGAGATGACTGTTTTGGTGAGATTATGTTTCCTATTCTTCGTTGTTACATAAATAATTTGAGATTATCCTAAGGTGACTTTAATTGCGAGGTGGCTGTATTACGACCATAAATCGAGGTTCCACTGTAGTTGCTTTACATGGTGTATAGAGTTGCCCGGTGTAACGAGTCGAGAGAAGTTCCGTGCTGAAAGTGGTCATTTGTGTACTGCGCGGGCGCGCGCAAGCGCAGTGAACAATCTGACCTGCCCTTGTGATATCTGACCTGACCCTTGACCGTTAAGTAGCCGCCAAAAGTGTTAATTTTTTTGTTTTATTGGGTTTTCCTACAAATAATTGCACAAGGTATTACATTGCCGTCTAACAATTGAAATATTTAACTTTAATATACTACTTAGAAGCAACGCACACAATCCTGGCAGACGCCTACTTGCGGAAGGTACTACTCTTGACCGGCGTTGATACGTATGCTGTTAGTGAGATGGCAGTCGGTGATGCAGTTACGCATCCAGTCACGATGACACTAGGCTCATTACGGCTCATTACTGGGATGTTGTTACACGTAATACGTGGACTGGCGAGATAACACAGCACACGGCTGCCGTTGTGATATCCTGTTATAAATGGACAGCCGTGGTATATGGACCGGGGGAATTGACCACGGTGAAACATGGACACCGTGAACAATGACATTGTTATTTGTTGAGTTACAAGTTTTAGAAGTGGTTCATTATCGCATGTGCTAAACGAAAGACGACACTGTGCAAAGTCAACTATGGACAATTTAATATTATGTTAAATCAATTAACATTATTTTTATGATTTTGTTAGCACAGTTTTGCCTTTCGGAATAGCACCCTTTAGTTCTGCACATCAACGAACGACCTTTGTGGTTCACTTCAAACGGGGCCATTTACAACAGCATACATGTTGCAACAAGCCATTCAGTAATTCTGAATATATCATATAAAGAGGCTAATAATTAAATTAAAGAATGCATTTTATTGCTTTTCAACAAACATACATTATAAATATGCTACATGTCCTGGTGTGTAGAGAATCATATGAAAATATTCCAATCACTAACTTCACAATTAAGCACACAGACACACTATTTGAAGAGACCAGCTCTAACAATTACTCAACTATACAGAAACAACGGTACGCAGCCCAACACACAATAAATAAAAAGCACACACATTAGATTATAGATCGTTACTAATGGTCATTTAAATAAAGACATAGTGTGTAATCGAATGTTATAAGCACGCGAATAATAATATAACAACGAGAAGAACCGGCCAGCAGATTTTTTGGAATGACGAACTATCGCAGTAGTTGCACAGAGAGGGGTCTCAGAGATTAGCCGAATTTGGCCGTTGCAGGTATCGCTAGGTTGTCCCAAGTATCGTAAGGTAGTCCCAGGGATCGTCCGATAATTCCAGGTATCGTGTAGTCCGGTTTCGGCACGCAACGTAGCATGCGCTGAAATTAAAAACTAGCTTTATCCAGACAGTACTTTAGTACCTAGCCATCGTCTCCCGCTGCATAATACCACTATTACGTCTTCCTATAGTTATTTCTAATTAACAATTAACATTCGTCAGGTGCAGACAAATGAAGACCATGCTCTATATATCTTGTTATTGCTATTTGGTGATGTCTCTTGGTTCCGTGTCTGCATCGGTGGTCTTCGGATGGTGTTCCCGGTAACGGGCAATGCTATTAGAAAGGCTGTCTTCGTAATTATGTTCATTGTAATACATTTTCCGTACGTGTAAATACTAGATGTAGCCAAACGAACTCGCATCATGTTGTATTTGTACATTATCCAATATAGTTTAAATGGTACAAATACAGCAGTACGACAACTGAGTAACGAGTCATGGAACTATCGCAATAGTAACGCAGCTATAACAATATATTATAGCAACCATAAAAATAGCCCCAATAGTCACCTCATATGGACACGAATTATGCACACATCGTTCGATTATGCTGAACGTAAGGGGGCCTAATATTTACAATAATATTACACAATACATGTTCGTCGTGTGAACATGGGAAGAAGCAAGTTTGTCGTGAGTAGTTATGTAGGTGCTGACCTGTCGTGTGAACATATGAGAAGAAAAATATTTTCGTTGTGTGAACATATAATATGAAATATGTTCGTCGTGCTAACATACGAAGAAACAAGTTCTTCGGAACAACACAAAAAGAAACATGTTCGTCGCTTCAACACAGGAAGAAACATGTTCGACGAGCAAACACAAGGAAAAAATTTCGTCGTGTGAACACGACAAGAACCATGCTCGTCGTGTGAACACTATAACCTGTTCGTCGTGTCAACGTAAGAAGAAACCTGTTCGTCATGTTAACGCACGAAGAAACCTAATCGAAGAAGGGATGACCGCCGTGGCTACAATGCGACTATTCGGGTACAAGAGACGACGATAACACACACGAAACTATCTCCCGGGCACTGTCTTATAGTGGTAATGGGGGGAGTACGTTTCAACGAGAACAAGCAGTGACGTCAGTGCACAACAAGACGCGACTTGTATGACCGAAAACAACTGAAGTGCTTGACAGGTTTTGGAAATACACACGCAATGTGTCCATTTCCACCGTCTCGATTTCCCGGATTCCTTTCATATGGTGCGTCTGTCCGGTTGTGCTGTTAATAAAACCAACAGCCTCTGCTAATGTTGGTTGTCCGTTATGATACCTTATGTAATTTATTGGGAGTTTATTTGATCCATCTTTCTGGCGATGCATCACCCGTTTCCGGTGGCGACGTATATGTCCGAGTCCATCTACGCGCGACTTGTGTTGATCCGAAAATGATCTATAAGACGCGCTGCGTGTCCGCGTTTTTCATATCCGCCTTTTCTTAAAAACGTGTTTTCATACCTGTTCACATCCAAAACCTACACGCATCTAGCAAAAATGCCCATCTCCGGGTGGCCATACAGACACAGAAAACGGTTCCCCAAAGTATCCGTAAATGACGTGTTATTACGCAACTTTTAAACTTTTTATGTTAACGTAAAACATCACCAACTCCTCGGCGCTTCTCGGAGCAGTCGCAAGAATCCTTAACCAACCGCACATTCTGTGGAACAAATAGAGGCGTTATTTTTCTTCTGAATGGTTTTACTTTAATTCCTGAAATTTCGGCGCCCGATATGCAGACCGTCCTGGAGAAAACCGTTAACATACCAGCCACATATAAACGCACGCATGCACCGCACGCACGCACACACACGCTAGCTCGGTCATAGTTGCATTGCATCTAGTTTTGTATGTATTATACTGTCTACATTAAAACGTAAGCGGAGAATATAAACGAGTTTTATCGGCGTATGACGGAACTGCCCACTCTCGTGCATCATCCTTACACAGACTCGATACTTCAACTCACGATCCGCCCTAGCAATTACATGCCGAAATCTAATGCAACACACAACCCTCCTCCTTGTACGTAGCACACAGTCTGACCGATCCGCCATCGCCTATTGCTCCTTCCGGTCCCGTTCTCTTCTGCCTTGTGCTGCCTCACCTGTCTCCTGTGCAGTGTCAGTCCCAGTGGCGGCATCGGACCCTCTTCCTCCCACTTTCACAATCACAATGTTCATTTAGTATCGTTTGTTACCAGCTTTGTTTACGGTGGACACAACATCCTTGTTACTTTTACAAGTCAAGTGAATATAAGAAAGTACGTTTTCGATTATGAAGACTTAATGTAACGATGTGATCGTCTGTATGCGGGACGCAAAGATCTGCATAAAAGTGGGTGTACATCAGTGTTTATGGGCTATGAATAATATAACGCTGAGTATTCCCCGGTTCAACAAGACTGCTTGGTCCAATTCAAGTGCGAACTTAATGAACTTAGTTACGATCTCCCAATACGTGTATTGCTACTTTTGTTTCCTCTCTGTCGACATTCCCATCCATGTACTACTATAGATACGCCTTATGGAGTCAGCTACGGCAGTGAACATTGCATGGCGCATCACGCCGCGCACCCGACCGGGAAGTAGCCCCTGCCGCCGCATTCTGTCATCAGAGAGGACGGAGGAAGAGAGGGCAAGAACCAACGGGTTAGAGAGCACTTGTTTGTGAGTCAAAAAGTGACCAACGGCAGTTATAGCGTATCTTCCCGAAAGGCACAGACAATGGGGAGAGATCACAATTGCCTGTAACTTTGCCCTGAAAGAGCAGCAGTTGGACCTTGGAGCTTTATCGACACTTCAACTTTAATTTCTTCGTTCTGCTATGTCGGATTACTCTTCTTTTTACAGCATTACCAACAACTGCGCGACAGAGCACAATTATAGGCAATAGCAAGGCTACTTTCTGTAAGAATACCACGAGACAACTCGCATGCAACTACGAAGCAGGCGACACGGGTTATTTAACAGTCGCCAAATGACAACTTAAGATGGGCGGACGGTAATTAGGAGGGTGTGAATAAAACAACGTCATTGACATAAGACCAGCGTCATTCGTATCAGTCTGCTACCGTGAATCGGCGTAATCTAATAAACACCAACGATTTCCTGCGGAAAATTACCAATATGGCCGCTAAACACCAATCAAGTTACCGCCAAGACGAACACTTCGTCAAATGTCGCCCATCTCGCCCGCGTGTGAACGATATTGTTTTCTCACCCAAGGCTAAATGATTGCCGTTAGTTGTGCGTCCAGAAAGCCGTGCTTAATGAATTGTGTAATGTTAGTCTTGACCGCTAATGTGTGGTCGAGGGGCAGCGCACTGGACCGACGTGTCAGCAGAAGATGGCGCCAGTGATCTCCTTCACCGGAAGCCGGGAAGGGTTCTTGTCTTGTCATACGGGGATGTACCAACCGGGGGTTCTTCCTTTGTTGACTGGGAAGAGGTACCTGTGTTCCCATTCCCACGCAACAACGCGTACATACATTGTGTTTTCGTGGATTGCATTTGCGGTTTAGTTGTTATCTACAGGTATAGTTTCTGGGCAGTTGACCACCCTTTTAATTCAGTTTTACACCACGTTCTACTGAGAATGGATCAACACAGTGGCGCCAGTAATTTAACACATCGATATTTAACAAATCAAAACGATAAATTACATAATAGTAATAATATAATAAGAAAGAATCCAAACCGACCGACGCGTCCCGCGAACATGGCGACATTAAGGTGATCAATCATTCAATGTCACCGCCCGACGTTATAGAACTCGTTGATAACATCAACACATACGTCTGATGCGGTTTTTAAAACAAACCTTAACAATAAACTGTTTTAGAACATTTTGAGTAACAACTGCAGGAACAGCGTCTAACCAGTTTTAGTATTTTATTTGATGAATGTGAAAATTATGCATTAACAAGGGTGGCTAACAAGTATTTCCACACAATGACAACATATATTTTGCTCTAAAACGAAATCTGATAGCATGTCATTATTACATCAGCATTTATCAAGAAAACAGCTTAATAAATACAACCGCAAAGAGAATTTATTTTAAAACATGTTATTAATTAAGTCATTGGTGAAGTAGTTGGTTATGTGTTCAGCGCAACGTTTGCAACAAACGAACAGACGCACATCAAGCAAGCGTACCCAAACATGCAAATCATGAGCACAATTTCAGGTGTTGACTCTGTTGAGGTGGGAAACCGTCAAATGTCATGCATAGGTTCCTGCTAAAATTACACAAACAACAAGGGGGAGATGTGAGACTACCCTAACATACCGGTAGTGGCAAACACAATTAAAATGTCCTGAATTTTACAGAAAGTACATGGCTACACAAAACATTGAGCGAATTAAAATATACAAAACGTATATCGTATACACACCCCTGCATGCGAGTACGCATATCGATGGTGTGCTATTAGACACTTTAACTGACTTTCTGAGCAAACTTAATTTTTGATACAAAACTGTTGATGACAACATTGTAATTCTCGTGTAACCACGTAAGTGATATTCCATGTATAAGTAACACAAAATGCAATGCAAATATACCTGTAACACCTATATAGAATTATACACATTTAGTTTAGTCTCTTGCAAAACTAACTTTAATAATTTATCAGCAGCCATCATTATGGTGACGTCAGTGTAGTTTTATTTGACGATTTTAATAACACTTTTAAGTGCACTGATATTGTATACAGAATCATTAACCTGCAGATATTACGCCAGGTAACCATGTATAATGATTGCGACATCGTGACATCCGACCCTGGGCCAAGATGGATAACAGGAGAGAGGTTGGTCCTAACAATTTCGGAGATGGGATTTGTGGACAAGGTGGACTCTCAATAATTGTGGGACATTAGCTCCAAAACAGGTGGGAGATGGGAGACAGGACCCAAAAAGGTGGGAGATGGGAGACTGGCCCCAAACAGGTGGAATATGCGAGACTGGCCCTAATCAGGTGGAAGATGGGAAACAGATCCCAAATAGGTGGGAGATGGGAGGCTGGCCCTAAACAGGTGGGAAATGGGAGACAGGCCCCAAACAGGTGGAGCATGGGAGATAGGCCCTAAATAGTTGGAAGATGGGAGAAACACCCTAAACAGGAGGAGTATGGGAGACAAGCCCTAAATAGATGGATTATGGGACACAGGCCCTAAACAGGTGGAGTATGGGAGATAGGTACTAACAGGTGGAGTATGGGAGACACACCCTGAACAGGTGGAGTATGGAAGATAGGCCCCAAACAGGAGGAAGGTGTGAGACAGGCCCTAAACAGGTGGGAGATGGGAGACAGGCTCCAAACAGATGGGAGATGGAAGGTCGTGACTCCAGCCATATAACTCTCTCTCTCCCCCACGCCCTCTCTCCCGCCCTCTCTCTCATCACTCTCTCCCCCATTCCCTCTCTCCCACTCTCTCTCTCTCTCTCCTCATGCTCTCCCTCTCTCCCCATTTCCTTCTCTCCCCCACTCCCTCTCTCCCGTCCCCTCCCTCTTTCCTCTCTCCCCCATTCCCTCTCTCCCGCTTACTCTCTCCCCCTCTCTCCACATCTCCCTCCCTCCCTCTCTCCCTCCCTCCCTCCCCCTCTCTCCCTCCCTATTCTCTGAGTTAACTACCAGTACACTGCACTGTGCAGTGACTCAACAATACAATATATTCTACATGTAGTCACACAGCTTGAGTAGATCCTCCTTGGGTAAAGTCATACTTGCATCCACCGTCAACTACCCAGAGGTGTGCTGACACAACACAGGGCAATCACCCTGACAACTGCTCCAATGTTACGTACATCTGCATTCTGCTTAGTCATCCGTCCCCACCAATCCATAAACTGGCCCCTTGTGGTGAGAGTAAATGGCGTCCTTGTGGTGAGAGTAAATGGCATCCTTGTGCAGTACATGGAAAAGGTATTCCTAGTATGTGTCCACGGCTCACAGGGAAAGAATGATCAATGTACAGACAGTGTGCAGGTGACCAGATGGTCTTAGGACACTGTGACACTGGATAATTTGACACCTTGACTATGATGGTGTTTGACTGTTTGGATAACTACTACATGCATTGTTTTCTGTTTGATAAACTTTTCATTTATGTTGTGTCAACTCATAAAATGCAATAAACATTTCAATGTCGTGATATTCCTCTGATAGTTGTTATTCCTCAGACAGTTCATCAGGCTAACCATGAGACGGCGTCAAACAATGACGAAAATGGTGCAATCATTTTCTCCATGCGCACAAAGTGAGGGGGCGCAAAAGTCTGACAAATAAAATATCAATGTCCAACATCAGATGAAACTGAAACCTCTGAAACGAAAGAAATGTTGTCTAAAATTTGACATTGATGTTCTGAGATGAGCCCTACCCACTGACTCTTGGAGTCATGACATCTTTAATAAAGGTGAAATGTAGGAAAAGCACTTCACAAGGTTTACGTTTGCAATTTATAATGTATAATGATTGTAATCTAAGATTACACTGAATGGATTAACTTAAACAAGCCATAATGACACTATTAATCAACAATATATCATCTTCATCAACAATCAATCAGATTGCGAAATAGTTGTCTGGAATAATTTGACACCTCAATTAATGTTATTATTTATTAATATTATATCCTGGATTTGTTAATGCATTCCCTTCTTACTAACTTCTTCTCCAATATCAAGATTCTATGTGTTATATTACTCATGATATTGCAGATTGTTTACCAGCAAGATCTGGCAAGGTCCTCTCTATATCATCAGTCACTGTATGGGTGGTTTTACGTACTGCCTATTACGTCTACTGGTGTCTAGGGCAGCGACAAGGTTCCTCCACACTGGTCTGTCTCTTGCCAACATCAATAGGCAGTATAGCTGCATTCAAGTGCCACTGTGGATTGCACTGGAACTGTTGTTATTAAAAGAAGTGTATGCTTGTTTATACAGGAATGTCAGTACAATAATCCTCAGTGCAATGTCTCTGTCTGTCTTGTTTCAGTGTCATTTAACAAAAATCGCCTCTATCTAGTAGTATCAAAGGTCTACAAAGTGCTTCTTTGGGCATCTTTGTTTTCACGAGACACTGTCAGAAAGCTACAAAGTTATATTCGACTAGGCAGAAAAAGCAAAAAAGAACAAACATGGCTACCTCCGAATAATAGGTCTATTCACAAGACAAGGATATTCACACTTTTGCAAGTTAAACATTAAGGATATTAATTTTCATGTTAAACATAAGGATGTTCACACCTTGCAAGTTACAACACGTGGATAGTAACTCTTTCGCTAATTAAAACATAATGATATTCACACTTTTGCATGTCAAAACAAGGATATTATTCACTTTTGCAAGTTAACACATAATGATATCCACACTTTTGCAAGTTAAAACTTACGTATATTCCTACTTCTGCAAGTTAAAACATAAGGACATTAACTTTTGTAAGATAAAATATAAGGATATTCACACTTTTGCAGGTTAAAACATAAGTCTATTAACACTTTTGCAAATGGATATATGTGGATCTAACAATGTTTCATAGTGTGACACTATTGTTAAGTCAAAGTGTTTACATTCAGGGATACATCAGTATCTGATGCCATGGGCTTCTGCTGGAGAAGTTTCCCAGAAATTGCATGATGGCTTAAACTGCTAGACTGCATGGAAGAATGACTCACGCCTGGTCATCAAAGGTTTGTGTATGTGTGTGTGTGTGTGTGTGTGTGTGTGTGTGTGTGTGTGTGTGTGTGTGTGTGTGTGTCTGTGTGTCTGTCTGTGTCTGTCTGTGCATGCATGCGTGTGTGCATGTCTGTACATACGTGTGCATGCAAACATGCATGTGCATGATGCATACAGCCAACCTCTTGAAGGACTCTGACAGAGATATTTCTGTTTCACACTGAGAGGCTCAACCTTTCAAATTACTAAGGTTTTAAGATTATGTAGTATATCATAGTGCCTAGTTTAATCAATATTGCAGGAGGTCCAAATGGGGTGTGCATGTACTATATGTGTCAACTTTTACGGTCTACCAAAAAATCCAAATCGGATTTTTGAAAACTTTGTATTTAACACTTGGCACTTTAGTAATCATGATACAAAACTGCCTGCATGAACTCCAAGCCTGGATCCTGACGAATAGTAATAACAACATAAAAGACGTTTTTTGGGAAAATATGTCAACGTATAATGCTAGATGATACAGCTAGAAAACCTGAAATTAAATCAATTTTGTGCAGTGTTAACATTTTGAGATGGCGCCCAAGTATAAGTATATTTAAACACCATTTAACCTTCCTTTTATATGTACAACAAAATGATGAATTTTGTATCCATTTGTAAACAAGTTGTATTGGAAAAGTAAGAAGCACTCAGAAACTGAATTCTGAAACAGTGTGCAGTGTTTAAAAAAGCTGTTTCAATGTTATTTACAGACAGGCGGGCGGGCGGGCGGGCGGGCGGGCGGGCAGGCGGGTGGGCATTCAGGGCGGGCGGGCAGGCAGGCAGGCAATTTATGTTTGTTTTTGTTGACATGACTATGTTTGTAACATTAAACTGTTTTGTGTGTTCACCTGATACATTTGCTAATGAACAGACATAGCGCACCGTATCTGTGTGTGGCTTCAAGGCGTAGATGCCTCTAGCACCACCACAGAGGCAATGATGCCATGCATTAGAGTGACATATTGGGTGACAGGCAGTATGGTTTTGTCACATATAAATGCAAAGTATTGTAGCATCTGTGTGTAGACAAACATGCACATTCAAACGCATGTTTACGTGTACACATACACATTCAATCCACTAAAACACACATGATCCAGGGGTTATAGGTCTGCCAAAGAGTACAACTTACTCCAAAATCTTCCTGCGATTATATCAGCATGGAAAACTAACATTGCCAGCAAAGTGAGTCCATGCTGTACCACCGGTGGAACCGTTACATCACATTCTGCCTAGCAACCAGTTCTGACAAGCTTACTAAAATGGCTGATGCAAATGTCAACCTGTCGGACATTTTACTGTATTTTTCATTACATTTTTGTTTACACCGTTTTTCTTTTTAACAAAATACATGGGCAAAGGTGTTCAAGCAAGAACAGTATGCTGAAAGGTTGATCTGGCCTACGTATGCTGCCTTAATAATTAATAAATGTAAATATATTAATGTAAAAATGGTTGCTAAGGCATAGCTTGGTGGGGGTAATGTTCATAATCTGGACATGATCTCAAATTGATCCGGCAATCGCACCACCTGAATCTACTTCTCTTTAATTTGAGTCGAGTCGAGTCTGAAGTCAATGATTTGCAAGACAAGCCGAAGTCAATGAACCCTCAATGTGCCTCAAGTCCAAGTCAAGACCCATGTCACTTGGGTACACAATTCATGTCCCAAGTCCAGTCACACTCATACACAAAACGTTAGCCTACATATCTCGTGAAATATCAATGATAAATGGATCAATATAACAACATTATTTATTTTACCAATTTTATGAGTCCTATAATAAATAATCATAAATTATTGTGTATAACGTGCAGCCTGTCTCAGTAGCATGGTCTCGTTTGCCCTATGTTTCGAGACTCCAGACTTATTGGCTAGTCATCAGTTCCAGATTAGAACAAGAGGTTGCATGTAACCCTATCATTCAGCTTCACTGTCTATGAAACTCGTTAGAGAGATTACCTCTGCCTTTCATAACCAGTACTGGAAATGGTTTTGCACATTATCATGTGCATGTCAACATCACAGAATGACCTGAGTTGCCGCTCAAAGATCTCCTGCAGGCAACATGAGATAGGGACTGGTGGAGGCAGATAGTCGACAAATCATCCAGACGTGCACCCCACCAATGGACTCGGTCAAGGGTTGTGTGAGAGTGACGATGTAACGGAATATGTGACATGAAACTACTTAACCTCCTATAAGTTATACGGCAATAATAATGATACTAACACCGATAAAAGCATACATCAAATTTCATTAGTTCTGAAGGGTTCACTACATTGATGAATCTGACAATGAGATATACCAGTAGATATAATTTTCAAGGTCAACCTAACTTAGTTTTGTAGCAATGTTCTGGCAATTTTCAGCTATTAGTTACAGTGACAAAGTCCCTGGAAATCTGCTACAAAACAATGCTCCGAAAGAACGCTAAATTGACTAAGAAAACAAGAAAAGTATCTATTGTACACTGTCCTAATGACTGCAGTTTTCAGGTCATGCACCGACTGACCAGGAATAATTGTTTAAATCATTTTACAAGCACAATTAATTAGTTTTCATGGGACATTTGATGACAATAACATAATGGGTGTTTCCACGGTGCTCAATGACCGATCCAGTGACCACCATAAATGTCAGATCACCTAACGCAGGTCAAAGGTGTCCATCTAGCTCTCAGTGATATGATTACATAAAACATTTATCATATGTTTAATGATGCGTTTTGTCAAACATTTTCGCATGTACTTAGAATTTTTGAATAACGATTTCATTGACCTTTTAGTTAAGAATCTCATCTGCTGTTTGATAATTGCTGTTGGCCGTTCTGTGATGTGTTTGTTTAGCTTGGACGTAGCTGATCATTTCAAAGGGTACAAAGTCTTCTAACTTGCTACCAATATGTGTTCTTTAAATGTGTACTGGTAGACTAATACACCAACATATTTGTCTGTTGGTAAAACATACTGTAAATAGCATTTAAATAGGTTTTGGTTACTTTTCACATGCTAAAATTCAAATTGCGAAAAATATTTCAGGTTTATTAAACACAATTTGGTAGGCAGAATACATTCCAAATGCACGCACGCACGCACGCACGCACTATAGTCTTAAGAATATTATATTAATTAGTAAAAAGGAACAACAAAAGAAACCATGTTTTGATGACAAACATGTTGTATGGGTTCAAAGTAGAGGCAACGCATATCGCTACTTCCAAACATTTACCCACACCGCCGCATACAAGCACTCATTCTTTCCAAGCACCATCAAATCACGGAACAAATGCACACAACAGCTAGTTAGCAAACAATCACTGGACTCATTTAGACAGCATCTCCTCTTCATGCCTGCCTAAAGTAATTAACCTGTGCCCACGAAGCTATAGGCGCACCTACTATAGGATCTTCTAATCTGTGTAAGCTTCACAATATAACTAATAGACCCAAGTCAGTGCTGCACCACCCGCTCCTTGTGACGGCCTGCCCGAGCTCGACAATACTCTAGCCACATATGTGTGGCTGATACAGAGTTCTGAGCTGCACATAAGAAGATGAAGAAGAAGCATCAGAGAGGTGAAATATTGTCTAAACAAATTACTCATGTTTTGTGTTTTTGTGCTTAGAAACATGTACAGGATTAAATCCTAGAAAAACATTTTAATGATAGAGGCAGAACAAAGTATAATTTTACAATTTGTCGAGGTTGAGCAAACAGGAATGTTAAAACTTTAACAATGGACTCCAAAGTCACACATCAATCCTATGATGGAAAAAACATTGATCCTGTTCCAAAAAATAGCTCACAGAATTACATATAACAAATGTCCACATGTACATTACTTTACATAGATCTGTATTTGTTTACATAGATGTGTAAAAAACACAATGTCAGCAAAGAAATAAAATCTACTCACCGGTCTCAATAACAAGTGCCATTGTATGTCCACTGACACTAGAAGTGTTCGGTTTCTACCATGTTCTGCTGGGGTTCAAGCAAAACCCTCTTGACAAATTGTGTGATGGATGCTTCCGTGAAGGGGTGGTTTCGGGTGGGGGTGGAGATGGGGGGGTGGAAGGCTGCGTGGTGATGGTCAGTCCAGTTGACAATACAGAATCGAGGGTAGACGTACAGCGATGGGAACTCTCTCTTAACTGCACACAACAGAAAACAAGTTTCGGGTAAAATAAAAATATATTATGATATTAAAGTTCCACTCTGAGACCGTCCATCTTTTAAATTAACAATGTCCAATAAAAAACATGCTCCGTACACTTTGTATCACTTTCCTCAACTTCATAAACACTTTTTTCATATAATAATATGCAATTTTAAGATAAAACTGTAAGTTAAGTTTATAATTATGTCTTAAAGGTGGGGCTCAGCAGCTTAGTTGTTAGAACATCGGACTCTACATTGAGAGATTCTGGGTTCCAATCCTCCTGCAGACATGTTGAATCTTGGGCAAGTTTGTTCACACCATGTTGCTCCAATTCACTCAGCTGTATGAGTACCTGGTTATATACAGTGGTAGAGTCACCGTAGATCTGTGTGCACAAATGATTTGAATGGAGGATTTGCGCAAGTGTAGGATTTGTGGGTTTTGGGGTTTGCATAAAAAGTTTTCATACAGCTGGTAATTTGTGTGTTATTTGTTTACATAATGGTATTGATTTCAATGTGAGCCAACCGTACTACTTTATTTACTGAAGTCTCGCAATGTTATACATACGCACGACATGTGAATTGTGTTGAGTGCTCAAAATAAAATAATAAATGTTTTGATATTAGATTCATTTACTGAATCATTATGTTCATGAATTGTAAGAAGTGTATATGAATGGCTAAAAAAATACATTCATACGCTGATAAATGTTTAGTCCTAATGCACTGCCTGCGCCTACAATACTCACTCACACGTAAACAAAGTAATTAAACTCACGGTTGTCTGCAATATCACACTTATCTCCATAACGTTATGTAATAATGACAGGAAATCATTACTTCTACTAATTCGCGATTTCTCGTCACGAATCAATTACATGAATAACAACGGAAACCTCACACAAGCTAGAAGGATGACATGTTGAAAGAAACTACCACTACAGACAAATGCTGTCTTTCCGAGATGTGGGTCATCAATTTCTGTGTGACAACATGGGAAAGACAACAAGACTGAAGTGTCAAAGTAAATATATATCACAACAAATGTTCTAATTCGCACTAGTGTTAGATACTGACTTACCAGCTCCGTTCATGAACAGGAATTTAATTAGAGTTTTTTCTGGATATTGTGACACTAATTAATTTATAATGTATTAATAATAACTTTTATTCATATAGGGCAGTTTATATTAAAATCTGCTCAGAGATGCTTGCAATGCACCATTGATCAAAATGGTTGTTATATAATATTATTATGTTTATTTATACGTAAATATAATGTCTAGTTGAATTGTTAATCATAGTTAGTCCATTCAATAAGTTTTGCTGTTATTTGTTAATATCAAGCCACCTGACATACAGACAAGGAGACACATTAAATTATAAATATTCGGACATCAATTCAGTAATCTCTAAGCACAAACAGGATATAACCAAGACACTATTAAATTAGTAATTTCTGTTACTTATGAAACAGTATCTACTGGTTTACAAAGATCAAAGTCTAGCTAGACACTTACACATGAGCACGCATTTGTCTTCCAATGTATAGATTAATTGCATTACTGAATTTAAAATGTTTGAATGGATGTAAGTTCTGGTTTCTCATCTAGTTTTAATAACATATTATTTGCCTCACAAATTAGATTGAAATTTCAAAACAATTCTCACAATATAAGCACGTTGTCTATTATTTTAAAACAATAACTCATGGTGCAGTTTTGTGTAATAGAATATGAATGGAAACTTGGTTTGATAAAATAAGATAAGGTTAACAGGTATAAAAGTTGGAAGAATCCAGACTACAACAATGCCTTTAAAGGTGCTTCTACAAAGCTAATGATAATTTAAATGATCGATGAAATATAAATTTTGACAAGACTGACCTTTCCAATGAGGAATTACTTACTGTTTCCAAGTATCCGACAAATGTACTTTTTGTGCCAAACAACAAAAGCATGACGTGTGTTCATATACTTTTTATCAGTGATTAAGCATCATGAGTTTGTTGCAACGTAATCACTACGCATGCGGAAAAAAGGCAGCTTTGCACTTTAGTACAACTGAGCAGTGACAATGATTAAACGCCATCAAGATTTCCTTTCCAATGACCCGAATTGAGGATGCAACATTTTAATATAGCTGTCATGTCAAGCTCCTTTGAAGGTGTCTGAAGTTGTTTGATCAATATCTGTACATCTTTCCATCGTGTGTGACAGACTCTTTATCAACATATTACTCTGGTTTTCAACCACAGCTATTACAAATAAAACAAGTGCACATATCCATTTTTCATAGAGAAAATTTTCACACATCAAATTTTTCCTATGAGTACAAAACATCAAAAACTTTATTCTACTTAAAATGCCATAATGTAGCAATTAATTAAAACGTTCATTTGTACAAATGTCAACTTCCTTTCACATAAGAAAATGAGTAGGTGTTATTGGTGTAAGCCGAGTTCATTTGTAATCATTACACAATAAGAATTTCAGAAAACTTATACGTCCACTTAATTGATTGCCATAAGAATCTTGATAATAATTTCATTTTTAACTTGTTGTATATTCTACAGTAATAATGTTATTTTATGGTGTCACTGAAATTAAAGCTGAGATAGACACTGGTAAGAAGTAATTATAAATGTAGCCGTTTTTCGAGTAAATCTGCAAAACAATGCATGATTATTACTTTCTTACACATATAAGAATTTAAGTATTGTTTTTGCTGAAGCAATGTTAGACAAAAAACACTGGATGTACCACCATAATAAGAAGTAAGTATAAATGTAGCCGTTTTTTGAGTAAACCTGAGAAACAATGCAGGATTATATATGTTCATACACAGTATGTATTAATGTTTTTATCTTCAAGTACGTAATTTATCTTGAGCTACTTCGACATCCAACAGTAATTTTTGTGTTTTATAACGTCATTGTTATTTATGATACTGTTAACTGAAACTGTTTCTCAAAATAAACTAGGAAAAACTGCAGATTAATTTGTATGTATAGCGTCAATGGTCACTACATATACTACCCTTCATGGCTCAGTTACTAAAACCAGACACAGTTTTATAAGTTATACAAACCACCACATCAAGAGATGTATTTTAACATTTCATTCTGGTATTTTTAAGTGGTCACATTAAACTTGAGTGCAAACTTTCACAGTGACATGATCAGCATACAGTATTATTGTGTTATTTTGATTGTATTACAAGTCTGCCACAGTTTCTTCATGGAAATCTGTATTTTTGTGGCATATAAAGGGAATTTATAATGATCTTTACATTAGAAGCAAATCATTACTGAAATGGGATACAACCATTTTACTCCAAAAATTCCATAAATCCAGGAAATTCCTGGAAATCCATATGATGGGGCGTGGCTAGTATAAGATTCTGACATGCAAGTCTAAGTTAGTGGCCTGAAGCATATAAACATGGAAATACGTGATCGTTAGAGACCCCATATCATATCTGGTCAGCTAGTAGAGTAACTCAATATCTGACCACTAGGCACATCACTAACCAGTATTTCTTGTACAAATGCTTCTCCAACTTTTTACAGGGATGAGAGTGACATTTGATCAAAACCGCTGAAAATGTATGAGATCGAGCAGAGCAAGGTGCGAGCGGAGCAAGGTAAGAGCGCTGCAAGTGGTTTCTAGCTGTGGTTCGTGGGGGAGGGGTTGATGGGGGAGGGGTTGATAGGAGGGGTTGATGGGGAGGGGTTGATGGGGGAGGGGTTGATGGGGAGGGGTTCATGGGGGAGGGCGCTGTAAGCAGATGTATGGAGTAACATCTGAGATTATTTTAATGTTTTTCCCACTTTCCACCACCCCCCACATATGTAATTAGTACTGTCATGCTACTGACTGTCTATAAAGATAAACTTCATAATTATTACTATTTCAAAAGTTTTGGCATTCTTTTGAAATTATTCAATGAAGTTGGACCAATTCTTGTAAAGAAATATTTAGCTTGTTAATAATGAAATCAGTTGTGTAACTGACAATAAGAAGATACTGTACATTCATAATTGTAGTTAATCTTTTGAGAACTGCTGGGCCATGTTCTTACTTTACAATGTAGACAACTGTCTCTTCTTTATCAACTTTTCAAGTGCGGCCATTTGCTTACGCTTGCGGGCTAGTCTTTCTTCCTTTTCAGGATTCTCAATGTTGTTGTACAGTATTTATTAGTAAGAAAGTGGTCCCTTACCGACACAAAACATGCCCACCGTACTTCACTGTGACATTACAACACACAAAACGCGACGCATGGTTGATCCGTGTTTTTTAGAAAGTCCTCTATTGTTATAGTTATTTTGTTGCTACTGCTGACATCTTTTTTGACATTTTTATATAACCAGTCTGCTCGAAATTTGTTCCTGAGCATTTTGTTAATTTCTCGGCAGCGAACCTTGTTGATTTTATCCAGAAGTTTCATGATGTAGTTGGTTATAGTAGACGCATGAGGCCACCAATTAGCACACCATTCCGTGGTTCCTTGCCTATCCACAGCGACAAAGCTGTGGGTCCACATATGTTGGAGACATATTGACATCATTAAATTTGAGTTATCCAATAGGCTTTCATAATGCTAATCACTTCTGGGTTTCCGGCCGAATGATATCTCTTGTGCAATCAGAGGGCATATAACAGTACTACGTTTGGGACAAGTACGACGGTTTACCTTTTGATTTTTACTCAGCTATGCGACCCTATCCCATATATAAATTCAAAAAGTCTCCTCGGATCTGGATGAATTACAGGAATGATCCAATTGGATTCCCAAAACGCGGAAATCCGCATTTCCGTGGAACTCTCTCATCCCTACAGTCTGTAGTAGTAATTGGTGGCATTAATTTTGTAATCACCACTAACGAGAACAGATTGTTGGAAATGTGAGCATTTCAAGCGAAACACTAGCAGGATTTTTGAAAATGTTCAGTGGTCTCAATTAAAGGGGAACTGAAACACAACTGTTTTGTGCCATATATTTAAATACATATTATTTAAGTATACAATGATAATGACAGAAACCTGCTAATTTATAAGACACACTGAAAAACTGATTTTGTTCGATGACTAAATTGGCAAAATAAAACGCTGCATATCGCCATCTACAAGTTCGAAGCAAGTGGTTTGAGTCGTGCCTATCTAATCAATGTAATTTTTTTGTTATAAATACACTGTGGTGCTGTGCTCTGCAAACCATGACGACAAGTACTATAAATGGTATGTTCTTATGTTTGGGTTAAGGTTGTTCAAGCGTTTCATTCCCCCTTTAACTATCACTTATTTAAGACGGCGCTGAAGTCACATCTTTTTAAAATCGCTTTCACTACCTAAATGAGTGATATACAATTGTGAACTTTTTTGTAAAGTGCTTTGAACAGAACTAAGGACTGAATACAGCGCTATATAAGACTTTATTATTATTATTTGATGATTTTCGTTGTCTGTTAACAAAACTTGCAAAACTCTGTTCATGCATGTGTGTGGAAAATGAGTTCTGGACAGAGCTGACAGGTTTGGTTTATTGCATGTATCATGATATCGTGCGATGACACTGACTGGCATGTATTATGATATGAGACGGAAATTCAAGTCAACCATATCACAATGTACTAAGCAGAAGACAAGGCTTTTTCAACTTGGTGTTGATGCATTTATTATGTAATTTGTGCTATTGTGCTAAGTCCAGCTTATTCTGGGCACCTGGAATATTGGTTGCATGAAAGTTGTTCATGATACTTATACTTCTAAATAGGTGTCTGTCTTAGATAACTGTTTTCAAGCTCAGGAACTGTTATCCTGAATTCAGACAGTTTAATTTAAACAAGTTAGACATGGTCTCCCTAAGGTTGATTCTGTAAACAGATTATTGGTATTGTCTAATGTTCGCATACAGACATTCAGTCAAAAATGTGATTCACGAATGATTTCAGCAGGTGTCATGATGTCACAAAATATAGCAGAAAAAAACTGTTATGCATCAACATGTAGACACATCAACATGTAGACACATCAACATCCATCTGTGTAGATATGTAACCAGTTGTCTTCCTGAAGTCACACTCATCACCCAGTCTACTGCATCATCCACCAATACAACTGCCTCATTCATGCCCTTCATCCACCAATACAACTGTCCCATTCATGCCCTTCATTCACCAATACAACTGTCCCATTCATGCCCTTCATCCATCAATACAACTGTCCCATTCATGCCCTCCATCCATCAATACAACTGTCCCATTCATGCCCTCCATCTATCAATACAACTGTCCAATTCATACCCTACATCCAACAATACAACTGTCCCATTCATGCCCTCCATCCACCAATACAACTGTCCCATTCATGCCCTCCATCCATCAATACAACTGCTCCATTCATGCCCTTCATCCATCAATACAACTGTCCCATTCATGCCCTACATCAAACAATACAACTGTCCCATTCATGCCCTCCATCCACCAATACAACTGTCCCATTCATGCCCTCCATCCATCAATACAACTGCTCCATTCATGCCCTTCATCCACCAATACAACAGTCCCATTCATGCCCTTCATCCACCAATACAACTGTCCCATTCATGCCCTTCATCCTCCAATACACCTCCCCCATTCATGCCCTTCATCCACCAATACAAATGTCCCATTCATGCCCTTCATCCACTAATACAACTGTCCCATTCATGCCCTCCATCCACCAATACAACTGTCCCATTCATGCCCTCCATCCACCAATACACCTCCCCCATTCATGCCCTTCATCCATCAATACAACTGGCCCGTTCATGTCCTTCATCCACCAATACAATTGCCCCGTTCATGCCCTACATCCACCAATACAACTACCCCATTCATGCCCTTCACCCATCAATACAACTGCCCCATTCATGCCCTACATCCACCGATACAACTACCCCATTCATGCCCTTCATCCACCAATACAACTGCCCCATTCATGCCCTTCATCCACCAATACAACTGTCCCATTCATGTCCTTCATCCTCCAATACACCTCCCCCATTCATGCCCTTCATCCACCAATACAACCGTCCCATTCATGCCCTTCATCCACCAATACAACTGTCCCATTCATGCCCTTCATCCACCAATACAACTGTCCCATTCATGCCTTTCATCCATCAATACAACTGTCCCATTCATGCCCTCCATCCATCAATACAACTGTCCCATTCATGCCCTCCATCTATCAATACAACTGTCCAATTCATGCCCTACATCCAACAATACAACTGTCCCATTCATGCCCTCCATCCACCAATACAACTGTCCCATTCATGCCCTCCATCCATCAATACAACTGCTCCATTCATGCCCTTCATCCACCAATACAACTGTCCCATTCATGCCCTTCATCCACCAATACAACTGTCCCATTCATGCCCTTCATCCACCAATACAACTGCCCCATTCATGCCCTACATCCACCAATACAATTGCCCCATTCATGCCCTTCATCCACCAATACAACTGCCCCATTCATGCCCTTCATTCACCAATACAATTGCCCGGTTCATGCCCTAAATCCATAAATACACCTCCCCCATTCATCCACCAATACAACTGCCCCATTCATGCCCTTCATCCACCAATGCAACTGCCCCATTCATGCCCTTCATCCACCAATACAACTGCCCCGTTCATGCCCTTCATCCACCAATACAACTGCCCCGTTCATGCCCTTCATCCACCAATACAACTGCCCCATTCATGTCGTTCATTCACCAATACAACTGCCCCATTCATGCCCTTCATCCACCAATACAACTGCCACGTTCATGCCCTTCATCCACCAATACAACTGCCCCGTTCATGCCCTACATCCACCAATACAACTACCCCATTCATGCCCTTCATCCATCAATACAACTGCCCCATTCATGCCCTACATCCACCAATACAACTACCCTATGCATGCCCTTCATCCACCAATACAACTGCCCCACTCATGCCCTTCATCCACCAATACAACTGCCCCACTCATGCCCTTGATCCACCAATACAACTGCCCCGTTCATGCCCTTCATCCACCAATACAACTGCCCCATTCATGTCGTTCATTCACCAATACAACTGCCCCATTCATGCCCTTCATCCACCAATACAACTCACGCCACATTCACGCCCTCATCCACCAATACAACTGTCCTTCATCCACCAATACAACTGCCCCATTCATGCCCTTCATCCACCAATACAACCTCATGCCCTCCATCCACCAATACAACTGCCCCATTCATGCCCTTCATCCACCAATACAACTGCCCCATTCATGTCCTACATCCACCAATACAACTGTCCCATTCATGCCCTTCATCCACCAATACAACTGCCCCACTCATGCCCTTCATCCACCAATACAATTGCCCCATTCATGCCCTTCATCCACCAATACAACTGCCCCATTCATGCCCTTCATCCACCAATACAACTGCCCCACTCATGCCCTTCATCCACCAATACAACTGCCTCATTCATTCCCTTCATCAGATTGTTCTTTTGAGCCCATTATTATTATTAAATGATGCGTTCATCACCTCCAATCTCAGACAGGACCATCTGAAGGGGTGGCAGGCATTAAACTGGAAGGCGTAAATGAGACTTTATGATGGATAGTTAACTACATCCTGCCTGATTACCAACAAGCATAAATCCATTTCTGCACTAACATAAATTGTCAATAAGTTATTGTATTACAAAATGTCAAATTAGCCGATATTAATGAGGAAATAAAACACCTGAGCTATTAAACTATAATACTGAAGTGATACAATTTTCTTAGTAACATTTCAATAAATCATACTACTTAAACAGATTAACTACTGCAATTTAGATGCACGAAACATAGGAAAAACTATGGAAGTTTACCAAGTGGCATACTTTGTTAATCTAACTATAATCCAGTTGGCGTATGTATGCATGCATGCATGTTGGTTGGTGGTTTGTGGGGGTGTGTGTATGGGGGTATGTGGGATTGATTAATTAATTAATTAAAAGTAATACCTTTGTTTTAAAATTCACTGTTGGTTAATGGTTCTTATCGGCTTTATGGTTCGCACTATATGTTAAACAGATGTAAATTGATTGTTCACAATGTTACATGTATTTTCTGTGAACCGAGGAGTACCGGTCAGTTTGGGGCAAAAGACAAAACAGACAAATGTTTGGTTTGGATCTACTACATAAAACTACTGGTAGTCACATTTTCATAAGTTACTAGATATAACAAGTAAAATAAATGCTTTTAATGAATTCAACAAATGACTGCATATGTTACGTTAATTCTTACATTATAAGTGTCTTTTTGAAAAAGTGGTAGACAACTTGAAAATATTTATTTGGGGTTTGAGTTCCAAAATTTACAGTTTTGCCGTATCTCATTGACATGTTCCAGAGCTCCTGAGGATTTAGGCAAGAAAGAAGTTATTACGAAGTTTCAAAATCCAAAAATGTATGCAGTATTATGGAAATGCATTGGCATTCTTGACTGTGCCCCTAGCCAAACGACAGCCAATTACAGCAATACAGAACATAATTCACAACTATGAGTTTTGCTAAAACCTTTACATGCGAGATAAACATAAAATGGTATATTAGTGATGTGCATTTTGATGTTAAAACATTTTGATGGTTGGCGGAGTAATACAAATAATTGGGTGCAGCATAAGGCCATGTCCAATTATTTGTACTGTTTCGCCAGCCATCAAAAATGTGGTATGCAATTTGCAGATGTGCCATGATGATCTGTTACGTAGAGGAGCCACTTTGTGTGAAAGTTTCCAATTCAGTATTTGTTGCTTTACACAAATTTTGCATCTTTGCAAGCAACTAAAACTATCCTCAAGAGAAATAAGAAGTTATCGCTGATACATCACTTGACAGTTAGGTTTAGTCCTATTTCTAAGTTACGTTTCTAAGCCATGGGTCGCCGATTGACTTAAGTTTGTCGTATTTAGTTACATGCGTGTACCACTGTATGTGTAATAACTTGTTTTCAAACATGATAAAAATCAGGTCTGGGTTGAAGGCCAGTTGTGTGAATTATACATATCTATGCATAATTAATGTCCAAGTCTGAATTCAATACATGGAGTGAAACTGTTTTGCGTGATCCATGGATTTTATCACAATGCAAGTGTTTATTGCCTGGAAAATAATGTCGTCGGGGAATCTGTCTAGACAGTTTTTGTCTGGGATTTTCTTTGGTGTTCAGAAGGATACTGGGAGAAGCTGATTACTTTACTAGTGTAAGTAATTATAATATTAATTAAATTAAACATGTACGAGAAAGATACAATATTATCAGAGATAGACACTATGGAGACACCAAGGAGGAGCAAGAAGCTGCTGTCAGATGCTGGAAGGGACGCCATATGGGTAAATATTTTGGAAATAGACTAAAATTGTAGATTTCCATGTAACCACAAAAACTGTCTGAATTGATTTGGGGTGTGTTTGCAATTTTATAATCTGATGTCTTTTTGTTTGTCTGGAAGTCACGGACTATCATGTAGATTATCTTTTACTGATATTTTAATAACACTAATACAAATCAACTTTTTTTTAAGTGGTCTCAGATCTTTTGTATAAAACTGCTTAAATTTGTAATCTATTTAGTTAAACAGTATAAAATAAACTTTATTAAAACATTCATATCTATGGAAAAGAGAGTAGAAAACATTATGTTTATTAAGATAAACTGAGACATTAAAACATTGTTCTTCTAAATAATAATGGCTTTAATTCATGTGACCAACACACTGTTGGTTTTCACGCAAGCCAGTGCCAACTGCTCACAATTCTTTTTAAAATATCAACATGCCACAAACTGTCACCTAATTACTGTTTCTACATGTTTCACATGGTCAACGAGGGTTGTAAAACAAAACCCCAATCTGGTATTTCTCAACCTCCACCCGTTTAATTTCTACCACTTGTCATGCAAATCACCTCCATTGTCACCTTCCTCAAGGACACGACCATTCATTATTTTACAAGCCATCTGTCTGATAAACCTACCACACAGTTGCATGCACTAACATTTACTATCGGATAAATAAGCTCTCTTCTCTCACATAAACAGTTGCATAAATTTGCAATCGCACAAACAGCGACATAAATTCAAGGTATCAAATGCATTTACATCTTAGACCAGACTGGCGTCTCTGTTTGACTTATGACCAAATGATACATAACATGAACAAAACATTAATTTCAGTGCGTGAATATGTTTGTGTGTCTGCATGCTGTTTAATTTGATGGAGTTTGTCATTCCTTGTGTCATAATGGTAGTATACATAACGTAGTGGTTCGTAAATGTTGCATCTATAATATTATATTTCATCTGCATATAACACAGTTAAATTCAAACAAAAGTGTATAAAACTGTCTGACAGTACTTTGTTTGCACAAATGAGTTTGCATGTCAAAGTTGATATTAGGACAGTATGCTTTTTCACAAGATGAATTTGAAATTCGGCGAGTAAAAATAGAACTGAGGAGTCATCTTTAAATTGACTGTGACTACTTTTTTATTTAAACTTTTCACATAGTGTATATTGTAACATGGATGCAACTGACTCATGATCAGGGACAGGAGTCAAGTACATTTAATCAAGTTCAATGCCAGATTCAAGTGCTTTAGATAACATACAAGTACTTTGAAACAACTTAAAAGAACAATGCCACGTACAACTACATTAGGTCAAGTATCAGGTACAGTTTAGTTGTAATGGTCAAAATAAGAGAGACTATCCAGGTGCCAGTTATTAACTGTAATAAAATACTAACTTCTAATTGTAGATATAATCGGGATGGTCTCTGCTCTACACAGGCAAAACAGTAGAGAAAATATGATTTTATATTCTAAATACTTAAAAAAAGTTATATATTTGAAATTAACTTAAAATGTACTTTATATTTTGACAAGTACAAATGACCAATTACAAATACATGTCCTTTTAAAAACACAAGTACAAATCCAAGTACACGTATTAAATAAAATATACTTAAGTACAACTACATGTACTTGGCCCCCTAAAGGAGCTAAAGGAACAGCAATGGAGTTTTAAGGAAAGTGAACGAAGCACGATTATATTGCGCCTATTACAGCTATCATCAGTTCACCTGCTGGGCCAGTGGTCAAGATGACCACTAAGTGGCTTGAGAGCAATTAAGTAGCATTGTTCTTCCTGCTAACACAATGCTGAGAATGAATAGACACTCTCAAGCACAATAATGACACAAATTACTGTGTTAATTACCCTAAAAGTGGCTTATTACTAAACATAATAGTCGCGGCCAGCTGTTATTGAACACGGACATAATGCACACAGTTTATTTACCACCTGGTTATTACGAGACTGGACGTACAGTGTCATCATATAAGCAGTCGACATTGCCAGCTGCCTGGTTAACTAGCCGTTGCACCGTTTATCCGACTTGTTAGACCGGTCCGTGTACATACAGTACACCGGTTTGTCATTACACTACAGCACCCACCTGGGCAATTATGAAGACACACGTCAACGTGGCATGTGTGCATGCAAGTATGCGTGCATGTATGAGTATGCAATGCTATGCATGCCTGTCTCAAAGTACAGGTTTCCCAAAAAAATTTGTGGGATTTTGGGAGGTGTCTGGACGTATTACCATTTTTATACGTTTCATATGGAAAATTGTGATGAAGCACATATTTCATTGTTTCAGTATAACATCATCTGACAAACTGCTAGCGATTGAAACACTACTATTCTTGATGCAAGGCAATTTTTCAGGAACAATTTCATTTTACAGTGAAACATTTTATTACTTGCTAGATGGCGACACTTGACTAGTCAGAGTGCCATAGGTTGATTGACCAATGATATTTTGTTTACAGATTATAAAGATTTGTATGGATTTGTATAGAAATTCCAGTAAAAGTAACTATAACTAGTTTGTATTCATAAAAAAGCACACTGAGCCAAATGCTAATATAATTAAAACGATTGAGTGAATGTATACTAATAGGGATACCTGAAAGACAGTGTTGTGGCCCACTTGCTCATTGCATCATGTAGCATTGTGTACAACTGTACTTAGCAATATTAACTTGTTTCACCATTTTAAAACACACTACAGCAAAGAGATATTTGAAAGTTATTGATTGCAGGTATAATTTCACCTTGTTCAGTTTCATAGCAAGCACCCAAAACATAAGTAAAGATTGCCATGTCTGTATCACCAGTTAACGTAACATTACGTAAAAAGCTGCTAGAAATTGTCGACCAAGAAGAAACGACTTTATAAAAAAATTTTACTTGTATGTTTCTCATTTTCAAACTTTTCAGCAACACTTTGTATATTTCATTTGTACATCTAATTTGTTTGAACAAATGCTTTTAACTTGACTTGACTAGAAGAGCTGAGCAATGAAGTAGTTTATATGAAAAAGAGTAATACTTTTGATAAAATTAATGTTTAGTTTTATCTTACATAAAGAAATTGTAAACAATTAAAAATCACACTTTTACCAAATGTTTCACACTTTATTCAGCCAAACGACTTAACTGCACAACATTATATACTATTTGTTGGAATAAATAAAAAAAAAATTAATATATGAATTTAATTTTCCATGAGACTGCAATATAGGACAAGTAGTTTTTAAAATATGAGTTAATTAAAATATGACATTTCATGGGAGTGTAACACGTTAAAATTATGGAACGTTTGTTGAGCCTACCGTGTACTTCTGCGGCGTAGTTGCGTGGAACAAACTGACCACTCCAGGCTGTGTACTGGTCAACATCTACAGTGACTACAACAATGTCATTGTAGAGGTCACGGGCCACCTTCTGCAGAGTCTGGTGTGAAACACACAGGTACAAATATCAGCAAACATAAGTCAAACAAATCAAACAGATTAGATGTACAAACAAAATATTCGAAGCATATTGGTGAAAAGTTCGAAAAAGAGAAACATTGAAGTAAAAATACTTATAAAGTCATATTTTTCTTAGTCTACAATTTCTAGCAGCTTTTTACATGATTTTAATTTCATTAGTGATACCCGACATGGCAATCACTACTTATGTTTTGGGTGCCTGCTATGAAAATGAACAATGTGAAACTACATTTCTGCTTTGATAACTTTCAAATAACTGTTTCCTGTAATATGCCATAAACCGGTGAAATTAGCTAATATTGGTAAAACTGACATTCAACAAGTTCCAAATTTTTGTTCCGTTGACAATTAATGACATACAACACAAATACAATTTATTTAGTTACAGACATACATAATGTACATAATTATAATGTTCTAATTTTCATATAAAATTAGTGTAGTATAGCATGGAGATTAGAAACCTCTAAAGATTTATGTCTACAAAAACTGTGTGAATGATTTAAATGAAATATTTGCTTACAAAATAAAATTATGCAGAGAAAACACCCAATTAGTATTCAGCGTCATTTCATTGTGATTGATTAGTGATACAGACGTAGGCATAGATATTAAACTTCATATTTATTCATTTTTAAACAATATTTCTGTTTTTTTCTTAATCTCTCATTAGGTACAATTACCTTGTGTATTATGCACATGACATGGTTTTTGTTGATGATTTGTTTTGTTCGTCCTATAATAGGGTTGACAAAAGTGAATTGACTGATTGATTAATAATAAACAAATATATGAAACTACAACATGTAATAGTAAATCATAATTAAACATGTAGTAAGGCGGTTACTAAATATCCAACAGTAGCGTAAGTCACACAGATTGATTTGAGATAATTGATCAGTATTAAAAAATCATACACTTGCAAGATTTATTTTGTTGGTGCAAGAAATTAAATCTAGCTAGCTCCTTCAAATCTGTTTAGTAAAACCATGACACCATACTGATAGCGCTGCCATCTTCTGAATATTACACAAACTAACTTTTCACATAAACCGTTTAAGGAAGCCTTTTATATCTATGAAATGTCATCTTATTTGTGCATGGGGATGTCACAGCTTAGGAACAAAATGTTAATAAAACCATAACGTACCATATAAAAGTCTGAATCTGCTGTGATGTTGTCTTGATGCGCCAATGTTACTAAGACTGGTAGCTCCCCCTGGAAGACTAAGCTGTAACACAAAGTTGAAAGTATTGTAATCAAGTGTCATTTGGAAGGAAGAACTACAACAAATAAAAGGAGGTTGTATGTTCCTTTAGGTATTGTTAGCAGGAAGTTCGCTGAATCAGCTGTAGTTGTCCCGACTTATAGTTTGGTATGTGGGAACCACAAACTTCAAAGGAATTTTTTTAGAGGCGGATGTCTACAATAAGTGTCATTTATAGGCAAAAACAGCTATTAAATGTTTTAATGTTGTGTTTTGGTTGGGTTTGCTTATCCATTTCCGGACGTTGCAGCCTTGATGGATTGTCTATAGACAGCTCATTTGCCAGTCTCCCCACTCGCCAGACGTCTGCTCCCATCCATTCCTTTATGTCCTTCTCCCATTGTCTCCTAGGTCTTCCTCTGGTTCTGCTGCCTTCCACTTTTCGTTCCATAATTAGTCTCTCTAGAGATTGATGCTGATTCACATGACTGAAATAACTTGGTTTCTGTTTCTTTACAAAGTTCAGTAAAGTCCCGGGTATAACACCAAGCTCATCTGCGATGGATTTGTTAGTTCTATGTTCAGTCCACGAAACTCATAATATCTTTCACACTTGTTTGCAAATGCATTTATATGTTTAGTAATGTTCTTAGTAAGAGTCCAGGTTTTGCATCCATACGTAGCCATTGGAAATATGCAATTTTGGATCATTCGTAGTTTCATATCTTTGTTCGGTGTTTTCCACAGCTTCTTCATCTCCGTCAACTTTTTACTCGCCATTGCCAACCTCCGCTTGATCTCTTTCATCCCATCTCCATCCGCTTCTATCAGTGACCCCAGATATTCAAAACTTTCCACTCGTTCTATTTCCTCACCATCTACTATGGTGTCTGATGGTTCTCAGCATCCTTTCACATCCATAATTTAGTTTCAATCCTTTCATCTCGCTGTGCTCTTTAACAGTAGTTATAAATTTATCCAATCCTTCTTTTGTATCGGATATTAATGCTGTGTCATCGGCATATCTCAATTCATATATCTCCTGTCCATTCACTTTCAGTATATTAAAAAACTTGCTTCTCGCTGCACCCCTGTCTCACTCCCTTGCCGACTGGGAACCAATCTGTGGTACCACACTCTAATCTCACTGCAGACTGTTGTCCAACATATAAATTTCGGATAAGTGATGTAATTTTCTGGTCAAATCCCATGTGTATCAAGGTTTTCCAGAGTTGTTGATGACTAACATTATCGAAAGCTTTTGAATAATCTATGAAACAGATCCTAAGGTCATGGCTGAATTCTCTGCATTTCTGAATTAACATTTTCAGGTTGAAAATGTGATTTCTTGTTCCTCTTCCAGTCCGGAAACCAGCTTGTGTTCTGTTGACTTCACATTCTAATTTTGTTGTGATTCTCTTCATTATGATTTTTAGCATAATTTTGCTCGCATGGCTGATGAGGGATATAGTCCTGTGGTTTGAGCTTCTTGTATGTCACCACTGTCTGTAATACTATGAAACGGTTCATGACCTCTACTCGGTATCCTTCTGTGATATCACTGACGTCATACCTCATTATCTCTTTCCCTCTCTTCATCTTTCTTAATTTTATCGCAATCTTAGCACATAGCAATTCATGGTTAGAGCCACAATCGGCTCCTGGTAATGTCTTTGCGTTAAACACAGACGTCCTCCATCATTTTTGTATCAGTTTAAAGTCAATTTGACTTCTGTTCCGACCATCTGGTGTTGTCCAAGTGTACAGTCTTCTTTGATGTTGTTTGAAGAAAGTATTACTGATCACCAGTTCATTCTCTGTGATAAACTCAACAAGTCTATCTCCTCTCCCATTTCTCTCACCTAGTCCATATTTCCATACACTTTTTCGTTTTGACAACTGCCAACTTTTGCATTGAAATCGCCCATCAGTACTACCATGTCTCTCTTGTTTACCTCGTCGACTCTTCGTTGCAGTGTACCATAAAACGTTTCTATTACATCGTCGTCTGCAGTGCTTGTTGGTGTATAAATTTGAATACATGTTATATTCGTGGGTTTTGCTCGTATATTGCTGGTAATAATTCTGTTGTTGACTGGATTGTATCCTAATAGAGCATTTTCAGTTTTCTATGACAGATAGAACGCAACACCACTCATCCCTGGCTTACTTGCTCCTGAGTATATAAACTATCCTCCTGAATCCGGGTGAAAATGTCCTTGTCCGGCCAACCTGTGTTCCGCAATCACTAATATATCTACCCCATATCTTTCTGCTACTGATGTTACCATTTGTAGAGTCCCTTCACTCATTTTTCTGATGTTCCGTGTTGCCACACGGATTTTCCCTTTTAGCTTTTCACAGTCGGGCATACTGCCGTCATCAGCTCTGGCGTTACTTCCAACATCTCCAAGCTCTTCCCCAGTATGTGTCGTCCTATCCAGCCTGGGGGGCTCACCACTAGGACCTCTCTTACTGTCTGTATTCTCCATCAAGGTTTCTTGGGCTAATACAGCGGTAGTTGCCCATTGTTTTCCGCTGGTTTGTGTATGGTTAACTCCATTATTCTTTAGTCTCACACTGCAAGACAGTGGGTCACTGGTCCTTCCACATGCGTCTTGGTAGGTACCTTGCAGCCAGGTGAAAGGCTGTTGCTGTTTCGCATTTGTAGCCGGGGATGTAGCCAATCGGCTGGGCCGCCTGATCCCCTAAAACAGTCTTTGTACACTGAGGGAAGATGTCCCTCAACTCAATACGCATTAGCCTATAAGCCTCACTCATGTAGTTTTGCTGGTCAGCCGAGACCATTGCCCGGGGTGTGGCCACTGCCGTACACTAGCAGTTCGTAGGAGCCATACATGAGCTAGATAGACTGTGGGAACCAGAGGTTACAGCCTCCACAGAAGTTGAGCAGCTGCCCATCACCAAAAGGACTATCCCTCCAGGATCTACCCTACACCCTATGTTGTGTTTACAATCTAAATATTTTGCTGGTTCAATGTTCAAATTGCGAGTCCTGTTTCAGCTTTATTTTTCTATAGAATTCCATAGAATTCTATAACATGTTTATGACCATTTAAATTTTCTGTAGAATTCTATAGAAAAGATATAGGCACTTTACCTTCCATAGAATATTCTACAGAATTCTATGGTATCTTGTGTCTATACAGAATATATCCTACAGCATATATTTTATAGATATTCTACAGAATGTTTTGTTAAGGGAATAAAGAAGACGTCCTTACCTGTTGGACATATGGAAGCTGGCAGAAGACATGTGAGTAATGGGCAGTCTGGCATGGTCAGTAGTGAACTGAACAATGAGGTCAGTGCATGCAGCGTGGTCAGTCTCACACTTCATGTCCGGCGGGAGATCATACCTGCATACATCACGGATCATGTTTGGTCATCTTAAAGGGACCCAATCTGTTCCTCTACCCAGAATTAGCCAGTGTAGTAATTTGTAGCAGGACCTCTGCTGTGTTGAATGTGGGAAAATGGGACACTGTTGAACATCAAAGGGCATTGTGGTTAACCTAGCCCGACTCAGTCGTATTGCCAATCAAGCTTGTTTTGAAACTGGATGTTTCGTTTACCATTTGAACATACTCCGGGGGAGTATCTTCCAAATTGTGAACATTTTTATGGAGTTACTAAAGACAATTTGTTAGGCAATATACCTTAATCATAGTCTTAAGAACATAATATTAATTAATAAATGAAAAATTAGGAACAGACTGCCTCCTTTTATGAGAGACTTGACCAACGAATGCACTGCATGAAAACTTTCCACATGCGATGCCTCAGAATGATACGAGGCATTTGCTGGCTTTACTAAATCACAAATAAAATTCTCATCAGAACAAGCACCTGGCCACTCATCTGCCATCTATGCTATTGTCGAATACACTAAGGTGTGCACACACGCACGCATGCATGCAAACATACACATTAAGGATGGATAACAGACTTCGAAATCTGTCTTCTTTGGAGAGCTGCAGCTTGGAATGAGAGGCAGACCACATCAACATTTCAAAGATGTTCTGAAATGAGATCCAAAACAAGCTGACATCCCACCAGAAACATGGACTACTGTTTCCACGAAGAAGCTCAAGACGTCACTAACATACGTGGGTGATGGAGGTCATGGATGCTGGAGTCTGATAATGGAAGCTCAAGATGTCACGAACATACATGGGTGATGGAGGTCATGGATGCTGAAGTCTGACAATGGAAGCTCAAGATGTCACTAACCTACGTGGATGATGAAGGTCATGGATGCTGGAGTATGACAAAAAAGCTCAAGATGTCACTAACATATGTGGGTGATGGATGTCATGGATGCTGGAGTCTGACAAAGGAAGCTCAAGATGTCACTAACATATGTGGGTGGTGGAGGTCATGGATGCTGGAATATGACAAAAAAGCTCAAGATGTCACTAACCTATGTGGGTGATGGAGGACATGGATGCTGGAGTCAGCCTCCTCTTCCAAGACACTGGACAGTGTCCGACCCAGTCGGGCCACTGTGGCCGATAATCCATCTCTTCGGTGCAGCGACACCTAGATTAAGAAAACAGCATTATACGACGGAATTACACAGCATATTAACACACAAGAGTTGTGATAACTTCTGAAATTTTGATGAGGGTGAAAAGTTTCATCTGCCAAACTACATTAAACCAGAATAGTCTGATCTTAATAATCTTTCTCTGGGATATGTATCAAGACATGCCATCGATGGAAGCATATATATTGTTATATATATATTTGAAATTGATATTATATATATATATATATATGGATTTCAAAATAAACTCAAGTATTTATGTAAAGTTTTACTTATAAAACCACAAATGTCATAATACAGTGCCGTCCTCTGCCCCAGTGCAGCCTCTCTTGAAACATTCACGCAAGGATGGACAGAGCCTGTAATCACGATCTCCACAAGAAACATTCACGCAAGGATGGACAGAGCCTGTGATCACGATCTCCACAAGAAACATCCACGCAAGGATGGACAGAGCCTGTAATCACGATCTCCACAAGAAACATCCACGCAAGGATGGACAGAGCCTGTAATCACGATCTCCACAAGAAACATCCACGTAAGGATGGACAGAGCCTGTAATCACGATCTCCACAAGAAACATTCACGCAAGGATGGACAGAGCCTGTAATCACGATCTCCACAAGAAACATCCACGCAAGGATGGACAGAGCCTGTAATCACGATCTCCACAAGAAACATCCACGCAAGGATGGACAGAGCCTGTAATCACGATCTCCACAAGAAACATTCACGCAAGGATGGACAGAGCCTATAATCACGATCTCCACAAGAAACATTCACGCAAGGATGGACAGAGCCTGTAATCACGATCTCCACAAGAAACATTCACGCAAGGATGGACAGAGCCTGTAATCACGATCTCCACAAGAAACATTCACGCAAGGATGGACAGAGCCTGTAATCACGATCTCCACAAGAAACATTCACGCAAGGATGGACAGAGCCTGTAATCACGATCTCCACAAGAAACATCCACGCAAGGATGGACAGAGCCTGTAATCACGATCTCCACAAGAAACATCACGCAAGGATGGACAGAGCCTGTAATCACGATCTCCACAAGAAACATTCACGCAAGGATGGACAGAGCCTGTAATCACGATCTCCACAAGAAACATTCACGCAAGGATGGACAGAGCCTGTAATCACGATCTCCACAAGAAACATTCACGCAAGGATGGACAGAGCCTGTAATCACGATCTCCACAAGAAACATTCACGCAAGGATGGACAGAGCCTGTAATCACGATCTCCACAAGAAACATTCACGCAAGGATGGACAGAGCCTGTAATCACGATCTCCACAAGAAACATTCACGCAAGGATGGACAGAGCCTGTAATCACGATCTCCACAAGAAACATTCACGCAAGGATGGACAGAGCCTGTAATCACGATCTCCACAAGAAACATTCACGCAAGGATGGACAGAGCCTGTAATCACGATCTCCACAAGAAACATTCACGCAAGGATGGACAGAGCCTGTAATCACGATCTCCACAAGAAACATTCACGCAAGGATGGACAGAGCCTGTAATCACGATCTCCACAAGAAACATTCACGCAAGGATGGACAGAGCCTGTAATCACGATCTCCACAAGAAACATCCACACAAGGATGGACAGAGCCTGTAATCACGATCTCCACAAGAAACATTCACGCAAGGATGGACAGAGCCTGTAATCACGATCTCCACAAGAAACATTCACGCAAGGATGGACAGAGCCTGTAATCACGATCTCCACAAGAAACATTCACGCAAGGATGGACAGAGCCTGTAATCACGATCTCCACAAGAAACATTCACGCAAGGATGGACAGAGCCTGTAATCACGATCTCCACAAGAAACATCCACGCAAGGATGGACAGAGCCTGTAATCACGATCTCCACAAGAAACATTCACGCAAGGATGGACCGAGCCTGTAATCACGATCTCCACAAGAAACATTTATAAACCAGGTTGGGTTTTTTTCATGACATGGTTTTTAACTATACTAACTACTCACTCATTCAAAATAAAATTGTGGCATATTATCAGGAAATTGGATTCACAACAAGACAACAAAGAAGAAGAAACTTCAGTGGTTGGGCGAAGGCCCATAACTAGATGTTAAAATACCAAACACTGCTACATCACCTTGGAGATGATCATGTCCTGATCCTCGTTGCTGAACTCCGACCTTGGGATGTCCTTGCTGTACTGGACGTAGCAGGCCGTCTGACCATAGAGTCGCTCACAGGCCAGACGCAGACACTCATACGGGTAGAAGTAGTCGGCCATGACTGCTTTGGACACATGGGGCAGATAGCGCGAGGCCCGCGGGGTCAAGGTCGCCACTAGTCTCACATCTTCCACCTGGTGGACAACAACAGTAGTAAGTGGAAAAAAACAAATGTTATCCATTGCGCTGTAAATTAATTATGTGCTATTAATTTTATTTATTATTAATTAATATAGAAGTGTAATATTAATTTTATATTTCTGCATTTGTATTTTTATATATATTTATTAATTTTATTGTTTAGCTAGACAATGTATTTTGCAGATTGATCATTAGATAAGGTAACTTGGACAGTGTAACCAGCTTTATGTTACAGCAATTGCACAGAATGATGCTTGCCTTTTAACCAGATCAAGTAAAAAATTATTTTATAGTTTGTACGTTACTTTCATCAAACCAAAATACTAAATTTGTGCAAATGAATCTTTTATTGAACCTAGCACAGCAAGAATGAATAATTATGCACAACTGTGAGTGAAATGAATACCATTTCTGAAGATTCTTGTAAACAGGTAGGCCTATCCTTGGAAGAAATGAATTCATGAGCCTGATATTATGGTGATGTTGTATACTCAAAAGTGTCAACACCAGGACACTTTTGCTACTTTGTCACAGAAATAGTGTCCCCCTTCATACACCAGCAGTTTCTTGCATTCTGAAAAAGCTACTAAAATTTAACAATGGATTCTGTTTAGCGACTATTTTAGTGAAACAATTTGTCAAGACATGTTATGAAAACTACACGAGTGTACACGAGTGTACATGCTGGAATACAAACCTTGGTGTCGTTGGACAGAGGTTCAAACCGGACGTTCTTCACGGCTTCAGCTGCAGCCACGCCACTGAACCACTCCATGATTGGTGCAACCTGTAGCACAGTACTAACTAGATCAACAATTAGACACGTTAACCAAAACATCCGCCATGGAATTTCACGAAAATATTGTCACATGTCAGTATAACAATTTTAAAGACTCAAACTCATTGGAATATACTACAGTCAGCTATAATCTTGACCTAACTACTAGCGTGTGTGTGTGCACATGTTATAAATCCTTGTGCACAGAGTGTTTGTTTTCAAAACACGATAAATGCCACTCATCTTTTTTTACTAAAATGCAATATTTCCATATCAGCCAATCAGTACTGCCTTACCGTTCTTCCCGCTAGGCGATGGTGTGAACTGTATGGATATACCATGTTTTTGACAAAAAAGACATGGATATATCACATTTTTATACAAAATTGTTCTAATGTCAATTTTTTTATAATACATCAGCAAATAACAAATCTGCAATAAACATTTCAGCATTTATTTCATTTAGATTCTTAAGATATTCCAAAATTACAGACGTTTCCATTAAACAAATTTATGATGAAATATAAAAGTTAATTGCTCCCAAATCCAACAAAATGGATATATCACATTTATTCCTGAAACCCTTCATATACAGTATTTGTTCTATGAAATGTAAAGTAGGTGTCAGTATGAACATGTGTACTATAAAAAAACCAAGGCACTATCGCCATATGACACCAATCAGTCCTTTAAAACCTAGTATTTTTAGTGTGTCTGTGGAAAGTCCCTTTTCAGATTCTTGGAAACTGACGATATTTCCATAGTGACGATCACGCGTCAACCCAGTTCAAACATAAATTCATTCACCGTGAATGCAGATCATAATAGTCTGGTTATTCTCATGCCACTATGCTGTTGTATTATAATTACCTAAATGCATCACGCTGTCAAATCACCAAATACTGGCCGTAGTTTTGTTTATTCTCCGATAATGCCTGGCCTCAGCCGCCATTTGCAATGACACGTGACTGACCCCAGCAGGTGTCAATCAATCTTGTCTACCACAACAAGTTCAACACATGGCCCTTGTAACACAATATCATGAGACAACTTGACGGGGGAACCTTGGGGGAATCTCAGTGATAGAAAAGTCTGTCAAACTATGTTGAAATATGTCATATGCCAGTAAAAAGTCACATTTCTAAGCAAAAAACAAGCATCTGGTGGCACCCTTATAATTGTAACAACCAGGAAGTATTACTTAATGTAACTTTTTATAAAAACTACAATATTTACAAAGCCATAACTTGGCATATGAAATCGACTTGTGTTTACCCAAAATTGCACGGGATGGTTTTATGTTTGGTGAAGGGGTCATGCCAAAAATGCAGTACGGATTTTTGCTGTCTTTCAACATTGTAGCAAAATGTTTATGAAGCTGTATCAAACTTAATATGCATTTGTTTACAAAAAAAACCGTATGAATGTCAATAACATGTTTGTACTTACAACTGTCTTTAAACACATTTAATTTATCTAAACAACATAACAAATAAATTCTGTTTGGTCTGGAGTATTGTTTAGTATCCGAGGCAAACTCTGAGAAAAAAATGGTTAGCTTATCTTCAAAACATATATTAGAAATGATTAATTCAAAAGAAGCATATAATAGCCGGTGCAGCCACCTTAATAGAACGGATACAGTATATGTAGAACTAGTTCCCTGCTGATCCCACACCTGTACTACTCCGTGGTAGTCCATCTTGACAGGTTCCACCCGCAGGCCAGCTTCCGAGCTCAGACACCGATCCCCATGCAGCCAGCCCAGCCCACGGAAGGCACACACTGAAGGGAAACCTCGCACACTGAGCCGCTCGCACAGTCGGGGGTCTGACGTACAGTTGACCAGGTATAACGAACTGCCATCTGTGAACAAGGTGTCATGTTTTAGACATTTCTATAACTGCATGTTTATACATGTCTTATAAAAAGTAAACGTAAGTTCTTATATAATGCGATATCCAGTCCTTAGGACTGCTCAGCGTGCTTCACACTTCAGCACTGGCAAAACTGCTCAATCGAACACCATCTTGACTTCTCTGGGAAGCATTCAGCCACATACGTAAGTACTGTGCAAAGACTATTTTGAATACAAATATCTGCCACTGCTCTTCGGCTAATATCAAAATTTCTACTTCCAAAACTGGAAATGTAAATATTGTTATCATTTTATATTAATGTGTGGACCACCAACAAAGTTGAATGTTCTGCTGACATTTTAATACTGAAATGTAGAACACGACAACGTATAAAGATGCCGTCCTCCCTACCGATTGTTGTCACCGTCTTGTGAAGTTCTTCGAACATTGCCATATTGCGTTGACAACTGCCGCAGTCAGCAATAATGAATATAACCTATGGAAGAAGGTCAGCAGTCAATTGGTAAACATCATCTGTATTATAAAACAAAGTGTATATCTCTGTCTGTCTCTGTCAATTTTCTATGAATGCAACTGCACTTTGACTTGTATCACAGGAAGCCCTTTTAAGTGGTTCATAGATTTATAGTTTTTATTTCACCCTGGGGGCCAGTGCACTGACATTATATACCTAGTAACATTGTAGCTACCCATGAGCATCACATAATCTCTTTGACCCACATGCAGCTTTAACTACAAAATATTAATAGGTGTCTTTTATTAATAAATCTGTTATCCCTAGGAAGAAACGTACTGCCTTCATTTTTTGGAAATTCTGCATGGACTAAGTTTACAATATCATTTTATAAGTTCACAATTTAGTATTTATGATTTCCCTAAAATTGGTTCAAATTATTATTTTATATAGCTCAGTATGCATTACCAATTTACAATTATATTAAAATCAGATGAACAATAATTAACATTGCTATATTTAGAATTCTTTTAATGGCACACCTACAAACAATAATTACAATGTTATTATTTAACAAATGTAGGTCAATATCATAATGAAAATGTCTTGTTAGGTCAAGGTTCACTGTTAATTTTTCAGTAATTTTGCAATAACGAAGTATGTAATTGATACTTACTAGAGCCACTTTAGTAATTTCGCCCCTCCACCTGTTGCCAGGGTAGAAAGGGTGATTTGGGGCATGTGATTTTTTGATGACTCCAGCCCAACTGTCTTCTGTGATCACAGGCAATGTGCCAACTCGGTGCAACTTGGAGTCAATCGAGGCACTATCAAACTAATAGACAGAGAGATCGTATTCAACCAGAATGCATAAATTAATCAAAGTTTCACGTAGTGGTGGTCACATAAATTCACAGTCCCAAAATATAATCAGCATTAAATAAAAGTAAAGGTAAGTTCTTATATAGCGCAGTATCCAGCCTTTAGCACTGCTCAAAGCGCTTTATACTTTACTCCTGGAAGACCTGCTCAATCGAACACCGTCTCGACTTCTCTGGGAAGCATTAAGTCATGCAATTGATGAGCGAAGACTATTCATAGACAAATATCCACCACTGTCTATAGTTAGGCACTCATTCATACAGCTGAGTGAACTAGAGCAATGCAGAGTGAATGAACAAGCTCGAGGTTCAACACTGCAGCACAGGATTCAAACCCTTCATTGAGAAGCCAACGCTCTAGCTACAGCACCAGAGTGCGCTGCGCGGGTGTGTGTGGTCACGACCACAGATAACAGGCAAAATAAACTACCAGTGCTGCCACCTAGTGAGTGACACGTGTTAATACAAATTCACATTAATAGGCAATTTTGGATAGGAAAAATCGCAAGTGGATATATCTAGTAATATAACTGTCTACTGATAGTTTAACTGATCACTATCTCATGCATAAATTTGTCACCTTTGATGTTGATTTCACTACCACAAAATCCACGATCATTTAACAACAATACATGTAGTCTATATTAATACTCTAAGTAATTAGTAGCTTATGTGTGGCCTGGCAACAATTTCATCTTACATATTATTTTTCATTAATTCCAACAAAACCTTTTACCTGTTGATGCCACGCCCCAATCTTTCTTGTCTGAGTGTCCTTGTGTGCTTTAATTTGACGTTTCTTCTTGGTTTGTCTCAGCGAGTGACATCTTGTGACGTTCTCCGTTTCATTGTGAGCATTTGTGGAGCACATTAAGCCATGTGGACCCTCAAACAGCTGTGATACCTAAAATAAAACAATAGTTTTTCAGTTCAGTCAATGTTCAGGACTATTCCAACATTACAATTAAGTGTAATTGTGCACGCAATCAGACTAAAGTGATCATTCACTTACACTTTCAGCCAATGTCAAACAAGTTGTAATAAATTGTCTATAGTGCCTAAATTCTTAAGAGTTCAGAGGCAGAACAAATGAGAATGCTGAAGAAAGATAACACCACCACGAACAGGGAGACCAACAATGGTTTAGTGTGGAAATGGAATTCTGAAAATAAATCTAAATTTCTGGATAATTTGAAACTTATCGTAAATGTGCTGCAGTTACACATACATAAAACTATATGTGACCCATCTTAACGAAATGAGGCGCATGTCGGAAATTTTTAATATTGAGTTATTAGTAGCATTGGAAAGAGCAGAATCTCTGCTTTCACCTGGTGTATCATGTAAGAAGATATCTTAATTCTAACTGAAGTTATGGCTTAACAAACACATGTGGGGTAGAAACCTTCAAACTCAGAAAATGGCCATCAAAGTTGATGCAAAATATTCGTTATGTTTCATGAAATGTACCTTAGTTAACGTGGACAGTTCTTGCTAACATTTTTAGCCTCGCTTCAATCCGTCAAGTCTTCCAAAAAATACTCCTCGATCAAACTGTAAATCTGTGCGCAATCACTTCCGTCCGAATTTAACAGCTTCGCCACGTTAAACACCATTTTTCGCGTCTTCTTAATCGCTATCTGGGTCAGCAGTGACGCGGTGGAAATACATGGTGTGCATGCGTGTGTTTACAGATTATGTAAATGACCCATCACTGAACCAATGAGAACAGCTGCCTGGGTCACACAGTTGCATTTGCTACCACATGATCCGAATTGTTTACACAGCTGGCTTAACAGGGGGCGTCTTCCAAGCTCTCTGGAGGTCACAGAATGTAGTTATTAGCATATTTATGCCCATATATGGGAAGATGACACGTCAAGCTTCGTGGTAATATCTCATATGTTAGGAGCGTCCCAAAATTTGCAGTTGCGAACGCGCGCCATTACTGGCATTTTCTGCGTTATTTTAAGGAAATCGAGCGGAACACTTCGCACAGCTCTACAAAAATCGCTTTAAAATACACAAAACAGAGTTAATTAGAGGGTAGCTAGAGTAGCAATCGATAAAACGAATATCAAAGAATAATTTTCAGGGGAAATCTCTAAATCGGTGGATTCGCGATTTGTTCACATAAACGGCATTTACGGAAAATCAGATTTGCCGACATCCGACTCATTTCGTTAAGATGGGTCACATATATGTGATAAACAAAAAAAACGCGACATAAAACTACTTTCACTGTTCATGTTTAAACAAGTTTCATTCGGGAAGATTTTGGGTGACGGCATCCGTTAGTAACTGAAGTATCCAGCACAGTTTGCCCTACATCATAATCACATATTTGCGTGTGACCTCCATCAAGCTTTCCTTTGCCAACAATGTTGTTATGGTTATATATACGTGAATTACATTACTATTGCTGCATGACTTCTCATAAATTAAACATTCCCACATACAGTTGTCACTTTACAAACTTTGCCATATGTTTTTGTCATAAAGAAACACTTTTGGGACCAGAATTTCAACAAAATATACGACAGAATGTCCGAAAACACGTGTTCAGCATCCATATTTTTGATGGCTTGATGGAGGTTTTGCTAGGCAACAGGTCACGTGATGGATAAATCAATTGTCTTAAAACGTTTCCGCAGCATGGAAAACTAACAGCGGACTAAACACCTTTGTAAGATGCTAGTTACGTTACGGCTGCAGAATCTGCTCTCTGTGAACTAAACCAACCTGACTGGGATCAGCGCGCCCCCAAGGTTGGAAGTCGACAGTGGCGCCCTCTTTAGTCTTGAGGGGTAGGCTTTGTGAACGGAGTGCCTGAGACACGACGGACACAGTGGGTCTGTCGCTCAATAGTGTCTGCTGGATGTCTACCACTAAAACAGCATCACTTGGACAAATTAGAAACTACAAACACGCACGCATCCATGCAAACATGCAGTTTCAGTGAAAACGCGACACATCCACTTGGTGGGTTTTGAGAAAAACTCACTTTGTTGTTTCATCATCAATGTTTATAAATAAAAGCTTGTATAGGAAGTTGAAATATAATAAGAATCCCAAGTCAAAGAGAATGGTAGCAAACTTCGAAAAGCTTTTTTGCAGATTTGTTATAAAAATGATTTTTTTATTAAAATGCGACATACCCGTGTCTTTTTAGTCAAAACACGATATATCCATAAAGTGCTGTCACTATGCATAGCAGGAAGAGGTGTGCTCACTGGCTGAAATGGATATATCACAGGACATCACTTTAGCAATTGATATTTTCGTGATATGTAGTGACAACCAACCCCTTCCCATATGTAATACTTACCACATTTATGGACTTTGTAAACTGATGCTATCACTCTTAAGGGGGCAGACTTTTGCTAAAATAATTCAAAGGATTGATTGTTAGACCATTTTTATGCCATCCAATCTTCATGTTAGTAACATTGTTAACTTTATTTAGCTAATTAATAATGTTTTGCCATTTATTTATTTTCTCTATAAATAAAATAATCTCATGAAGAAATCCAGAAATGTTTCTATGGTGACCAAGTGTTGACGTGTACGTTCCACTTGCCTGCTCCATTCTGCCATTGGGGATGGAACAGAACGGTAAACGGGAACTTTGTCGTGTAGCCAAATGTCATCCATTTCTCCATAACTGTAACACACACAATATCCGATCAAAGGAGGGGTTTAAATTTCGCATCTTGCGTCAGCTATCAAATTATACATGAATTATATTTCCAAAGGTCTATGCAAAACGGGAAACATGATAGTGTATTAAATGGTTACAGAATACTATTTTTCACAACGACAAATACCAACAGATATGCTGTTTCATGTGGATTACACATATTTAACATTGATTTTGGGAGGACTGCAGTTGTATCCCATATTTATATAGACTTGTTTGAAATTTCGAAAAAATTTGCATGGAAAATTTCCGGCAAGACCTGACAGATTTGTTTTATGTAGATCTATTTTGAAGTCTGGTAGATGGCAACACTTGATCAGAATCAGTCAATTAACCAATGGAAATTTGAATACAGAATTATTCACAACAACAAAATCCACTTATACAAAATGGAATATTTATGGCTAAAGTTTGAAATGCAAAGGTTTAATATGAATGACGCAAACTGGATCACTACTCACTCAGTCTAGTGTCAAAGCTTACTTCCACCAGTCCAAACCGGATGTCAATCTTGTTGTTATGGAAACTGTCAATAGTCCGCTGCAGGGCATAGAGGTGCTGCAGTGCATGCTGGGATGTCTCCAGGTAGAAGCAAATGACAATCGGCACATAATACTTGGTCAGATCAAGGACGACATCTTCAAAGTTTGACTGAAACATCACACATACCGGACATTAGCATTCAAAATGATATACTTAAACACAAAATATGGTTTACCGATGTATTTATACGATATTTTTTATAAATTAAGTATGCGCAGTTTCATGTCGCCAGTTATGTAAGATGTCTGCCACTGGTTGGCAGGCAGTTTACACAACTCGGAACAGTCACAGAAAACACACATAATGTTGTGAACAATCGATTAATGTCCATCTAACATCCGGTACAAACACTAAAACTTATTGGAAAATAAAGAAAGGCATTACTTTTGTTCTGTGGGGTTGCAAGAGAATTCCTGAAAGTTTTAGTGCCTAAGATGCTAAGTGTCTGGAAGGAAAACATTAACATACCCACGTAGAAATTAATGTTCAATTAGCTTAACAAATATGGTAGCAAGAACTCCCACCAGTTTAGACAACGAAACAAAACAGAGAACACAGTACAGTTATACAGCACTAATAGTTCTTCCTCAAGGAAATACCTACATTCATTAAGTTGATTACTCTGGCATTGGGAGTTTAGAGAATAAGATTACTGCTCACTGAGTCCATGACATACTTTCTCCATTTCCTGGCATGGGATCTTTTACTTCCCCTGGCAGAGACACCAGACAGAAGGGACCAACGGCTTACAGTGTGTCCTCTGAAAGACACAGGCAATGTAGGGGGAACAAAACTACCTAAGTTTCGATACCAGTTGTTATGGGGGTACTTACAACAGTCAGTTTTAGAGCGGGGAAACTTCTGGCGGTAAGATAGAGATGAAGATGTTGACGGGTCATTTGTCCAGGGGAGAAAGTCTGTTGAATCACTGGACTCCAATCTGTCGACGCTGGAACAAATATGGCCGTAGCACAATGTGAGCATTGAATGGAAGATATTCTCTAACAGACTTTTGTAATTCATGTACATATTCGTTAGTTACTAAAGGTATACTACACATTTACATTCATGTTTAATATTACGCTCATGTCATACTGATGTTGGGGAAAAGTGCTAACAAGCAATGCTTTCTCCCTTTCCATTTGAACATCTGAAATGTATCATATGTACATATCTTTCAGACATTTACTTTAGTTTTTTGTTCAATTAGAAAGAATTGAATTGAGAAAATAGTAAACTGCATTGAATATTGCAACGAAGATATCCTCTAACAAGATTGCATTCCAAAGCATCAGGATTCAGATGGGTATTAAACAGGGACTGATTAATTAATTATTATTATTAATAATAAATTAACTTCTTTTGCGCCTAAATCCTCAGAGACAAAGCTCAGAGGTGCATCAATACAAATGGGTTAGTCAATATCAGAATCGATAAGCCATGTTAAAGTCACCAACAGATGGATTGATATGCCAGGGAGCTAAGGTGGATATGCAAGGTTATATAGGTCAGTTTTTAAATGACGGCAACATTTTATAATATTTTCAACTTATCTAACACTAAGAGGGAGCAAATTCCAGGGAGTTGGTGCAACAACTGAAAATGTCCTAGTTCCAATATTTGTATTGACTTTAGGAACAAAAAGTAAATCAGAACTAGATGATCGAAGCAGGATAGTTTTTCTTTTACAGGAGTAAGCAATGAATATAAATATGCTGGTTGCTTACATGAAAGTGCCTGATAGGTAACAGTACAGATCTGAAAACTATTACGATATCGTACAGGAAGAGGCACTGAGACTGAGTGGGAAAACCGCGGAGACAGAAACACAACCCTAGCTAAGCAATTCTGTACACGTTATAACCTAGTGATATCCTAAAGGGCAATATTATGAAAAAAAGGAATTACTGTAGTCAAGCCTACTGGTAACAAGTGCAGGTGCGATAGTTTTTGCAACAGAAAGAGACAAATAACGGCGAATACATCGTAAATCATGAATATGATAATAGCAGCAGCGACAAGTTTGAGAAATATGCCGTCTAAAATTGAAATTATCATCAAAGATTACTCCAAGATTTCGTGCTGAAGGTACAGGCATAACATACTGGCCAAGAATAGGTGAGAGAAAACGCTTTTAATTTTGTCACGCTGCCTCTGTGTATCAATAATAAGAAACTCTGTTTTATCAGCATTTAACTTTAATCTACTTTCAGTCATCCAAACAAAAATGTCATTAAGACAATTTCTGAGCTGATCTAAGGAGCAATTAGTATTATATGTAGATAAAGAAATGTAAATCTGGGTATTATCTGCATAAAGATGATGGTTTAGATTATGACTGCTAATAACAGAGCTTAGTGGTGTTGTGTAAAGAATGAAAAGCAAAGGCCCAAGAACAGAATCCTGGGGAACACCATGTAAAGTAGACAGCGCAGCCGAAAAGCAGTTCTCAATCTTAATCTTTTGGTATTTATCAGTTAGTTTACCAGCTCAGAGCTGTGCCAGATATGTCATACCACTTTAATAAACATTTAATTAGAATGTTATGATTGATGGTATCAAAGTAAGGTTAGGGCAGTTACTTTACCATTATAAATGATTAAGTTAATATCATTATGTACTTTTAAAATAGCTGTTTCTGTTGAATGAAATTGTTTATATGCTGATAGTAACACATTAGTTAAGACATATGTGCTAATGTGAGACCTTAGACGGCTAGCTACAACCTTTTCTAGTAGTTTAGAAATAAAACGTCTATAACTGTTTTGGTCTTGTTTAGGCATGGATGACTTGTTAAGAACTGGACTGACATGGGCGCATTTGAAGTCATCATGAAATAGTCTACAATCTGTATTGCTTGCTTCTACAGATATCGGTTAATTTTTGATAACATGTAAGAATTTAGTGTTCGGAATCATTTTGATTTTCATAATCACTAATCAGTGTAGCCGAACTGATCAATGATCAATTGTATACTCTGTTTGTGGGTGGCCATTCTAAGGTTTGATTACCAGGTGTGATCCATCGGTGAAAGATAATGTAAACATATATAACATATTTGATGAAAATATACACACCTGTTCATAATAATCACCACAGGAAATTAACCAAACGGCCCTACAATGTTTATACATTTAATGTTCCCATAAGATAAGGTTTCTGAACACGCCGTAAACTTAGCAGTTTTTAACAATATCAATGGTGTCTTGTTCACAAAAACAAAATGGCCATTCAGTAATTGTATGTATTTTACTCAAAACTAATTATTATATATTTGAAACGATATATTTATCACATTAACCGATTTATTTATCAAAGCGTGAATCAATCAATCTTCATCAAAATTATTTAATCAGAACAACACTATAGGAATTCACATTTGCAAAAGCAATAGTTAACATGCTTTCAATTAATAAGAAAAACATACAGTGATAATTTATCTGAGTGAACGCAGCTTTGTTTTGCTGTTTTAAATAGTGCATCATCAATTAAATGTCAATGGTATCAATGCTATATGGCATGATGAAAAATTTATACTTGATAACAACACTTACCAGAGTTTTCCACCAGCATTGCAGAGGGAAAACTTCTGATTTTGTATTTGTCAGCAAGAAATCTGAAACATAACAATGTACCACTAAACACACACAAAACAAGATATGAAATGGAATAAATTACACATTTGATCCAACTAAATCTTTGAAAGCATGCTAAAGTTCAGAAGAATGTTTTAACCAGAACAAACTGTTTCCAAATTGGCGAAGGGTAACTTCTAATCACTTAAACATACTTAGTCAATTGCGAGTTTTCACAAAATATCAGTACGCCTATCCCTGGCTGAGATCAGTCACCATGAAAATGCGAACATGTCTTGAAATTTCCTTCAGTGCCAATATTTTGTACATATCAACATTCTCATTTGACAGCATTGACTTCCTGTTAGATAAAAATTGACCAATTTAACTGCTGAGACATATGTGAAATAGGGAACTCTTTTCCTAACGTGTTTTTAAAATCTTGGGAACAAATTGTTAGTTTATCTTCAAACCTTATATTTAAACTGTTTAATTAAAAACTAGCATGTAATAGCCACCTTAGCTACTGAAACACATGAAATGTGGAATAGTGAACTTTCTTCCCAATGCATGATGGGAAATAACAGTGGTACCGACCTGACATCCTGTGAGTGTGGATGGACAAATAAGACATTCAGTTGTTCTTTCCACTTGTCACGAACCTACACAGAAATGTTTCTCCATTTATTTCAAAAGTAAACATGCATTAATAGATTTATATTCTTTACAACCCATAGTGAATTTTCCTAGAAAATTGCAAAGTATTTTCTACGTAAATTACAGGAATAATTGTGCATTAGAAAAGAACAATGACCCTTGCCTCCAGTAGAAGTTCCTCCACTTCATAGTGTTTCTGGTAGCCAGAAAACCCAATCAAAGTCAGACCTGGTCGGTTGACCGTTTCATCCACTCGTGCCGGAGTTGCTTCTTCTAGTTGCTCAGCATGTTTCTCTGACTGCAACCAGAACTAACCTTAGACTGACAACTGTTGCTTACAAATGTTCGGCATTTAAAATTCATTAAACAGATTACACCAATCTGAGCAAAAAACCACCCACCAGTTGGTTGAACCACCTTTGAAGATGTTTTACGGATGCTTTGCCCTTGAAGTCAAATGGAATAGCAAATCCGAGATAACACCGCAAAGTTGGCAGCAGTTCCGGCAACTTTACCGGAGGATCTGTCACCTACAGCAGGATAATTATAGTGCATAGCGCATATATATATATATATATAAAAGGCATTGTAAGTAAATGTTATTCATGCATACAAAAGTGTAACTCAGCTTCTGGATAGAAGGAAATATAAGAAACCAATATCTGAGCTAGCATATTTGTATACATGTCAAGTGAAACAAGAATTCTATGCAACATCACAGGGTCAAGGCTAAAGAAGCTCTGGTCAAGTATTAGTAAGTAAAGTTATGATTTTTTGCTGTAAAAGTTTCATGGATATACACCTCCCAAACTTTGTAATAAATGGTGAAACATTACCAAGAGTTAGCAATTGTAAATATCTTGGGCATATTATCATGGAAGATCTCAGTGACAATGATGACATGGCTAGGCAGTACAAACGAATCTACGCTCAGGGTAATGCCTTACTCTGAAAATTCTATACGTGTACAGAAGCTGTAAAGTGTGCTCTGTTCAGATCATATTGTACTTCATTATATACGTGTCAGTTACGGTGGAACTATAGAACAGAATCAATTAGAACACTGTGTGTAGCATACAATAATGTCTTTAGATTGTTGTGTAGTGAACCTAGAGATTGTAGTGCTAGTTTTATGTTTGTATCACGAGAATTACCCGTCTTCAAAATGTTGATCAGAAAAATGTATATAGTTTTATGAAGTGTGTAGCTAAATCGGGCAATGCAATATTACAGAGTATTATGACCAGTGATACATTATACACATCACCTCTGTGTCGTCACTGGCAAAAGTTGCTATATATTTACAGTTATTAGTCACAGTCTAGTCTATATTTTATATGGATGTAATATTTCGGAATAAAGTTATTGAATTGAATTAGTCAAGCATGTCTCAATATGTCAGCCATCGCGAAGTGCCATGCAGATTTTGCAAGGATCTCCCACATTGACAATAAATTCTCAGTAAACCACTGGCATGATATTGTTGATTGTAGATGCAAATGGTTAGTTTGTATCAACTTTTTAGTTGCATAGGCCTGAACAATTGCTGTTGTTTCCCTTTAATTCTTAAATGTACATGTAATGATAAATAAAAATGTGTGTTCTCAACAAGCATAACAATGAATTAAATATAACAAATATATAGTTACCACAAATATCAAATTTACCTGGTTATAAGTTCTAACGATAAGTGTTAGGAACTATTATTGGAGAACATCACACATGTGACAGCTGGTCCACTTTTGTGGCTCTTACCTGGTCAACACTAAATCTTCCTATTTTCCACGAAGACAAATTTGATTCAGGGTCTTTGGTGGTCCTAAATTTCAACAGCCGAGATTCTAGTTTTGTTGAAGAACCTACAAAAAGTACTTCAAGATATCAGTGTGTGAATGCTTTTGTAACAATGAAAAACAGAATATATTCATCAAGACGGTATTGAGATTATTTTTCAAACTTATAAATCAGTCAGCACATTATATGATAATTATAAGACATTGGTAAATGCTATTTATGTCAAAGATTCCAGATCCGTTCAGTAAAAAGATAATGAGTCTTGTATTGAAGAATTTGCAGCAACAATCTACGTTTTGATGGTGAGCACCATACCTTCACTTCTTAAAATGACACACACTGGAAAATGCCGGGACTGGTAGATGAGGCTCTGTAGTGTTGATATGTGAAAGTCTTCAAAGGATGCAAAGCTCCCGGATCCTAGAACAATATGTGTTGTGTAAAATACAGTGTCATTGCTAGAGCTGCGTCGATATGTGATTAATATACAGTGTATATGTTGTCTTAAAGGTGTTGGACATTTGTTTCCACTTTTGCCTGTAATTGGCACTAACTGCAGACACATGCACACCTTCCAATAAATACCTTAGACATATTTAGGATTTTCCCCCAAACCAAATCACAAGTCTGGTGAAGTAGAACTGATTAAATTAATTTCCTGCTAATGATTACCTAACAAAACAGACAATCTCCCTTTAAATGAGATGCACATCATTTAATATACATGCAGGATTGGGCATTGGATTGTCAAGTAAAAATTATAATGATGCCCGAGAACCTGGCATAAAAAGGAAGACAATTAATTTGTGGTATTTTCATAATTAACAAAAGATTATGATTTTAAAATAAAAGCAAATAATGTGCATAGGTCTATGTGACTTGTATTGAACTGATCATTGCATTTTGTGGTTGTCCAATGCCACATCAAGTTGTCTACAGTTGTGTTTACATTTGCAGATAGAGTGGGCTAGGTGCTATAATGCTTGTGGTGTGGTCTGAGGGTAAACACTCTCAGACTGGGTCTGAGGCAATTCTATTTGTTGGGTCACACACGACTTGAGTTGAGTGCACGTGAGACTACTCGGCCCACAGACAACTTGGTCTGGGCCCTCTTGTCTCGAGACAACTCAGCCCCCACCCTGACATAACTCGGCCCAGCTTAGAGATAGGTCAGCTCGATGAAACATTATATGATGGCGGCTAGAGACAGTTGAATTCCGTTTGTCTTTGGGGAAAATGATATGATGGCGACTAGAGACAGATGAATTCAGCCCAAACGGTTGTACATACATGACCAACACGAAACTATGACACATTACTCAGATCAACTGACAAATAGCACACATAATTAAATTATCAATACAAATAACAGATGAATAAGTATGTGAAATATAAATTACTGCTAACGGGCTATTGTTTGTTTTAAGCATAATGATCGAACTAAGACACCGGAATGGTCTTTGATCTGTTTGCGAGATACAACGCATTGGACTTGAGCAGTATCTAACTAAACTGGCTTCCCTTTGATGATGAGTACATGAATAACAAGCGCTCAGAGTCGATGATTACTGAATGAGCAGATCTGGAGTGTCACTTTTGTAGAATCCATGTTCAAAATGTTGTGTAAGACTCGTGCAGTAAGACTCGTTGGCCACACAAATCACCCTTTTAATATAACGCAGTCCTTAATATAAAGGTTAGACCCCTTAAAGCATCTCCTAAAGTAGGTTTATAATGAGGAATTTTATTTACAACAATATATGTGTACCTCGATCGTTGGCCTCACAGATCGCCAGTTATTGAACACTAGCAGAAATGCCCGTCACCTTGGTAAAAGAGTAGTGAATGTATATTTACCAAATGTTGGAAAACACTCAGGATCGTTAAACTCCATAATGCGTTCCCAGATATTTGTTGTTTGTTCTAAATGTTGAAGGTCAGATCGAGAGAATATGAAGTTCACGCATCCAGTGATAGGCCCTATTGGACCTATTCTATTAGTGTAGAATTGTCAAATAATATTCGTATTGCTATGCTAATGGCATGAGGATAGACATAAGCATTACTGTGTTTGCGTTAACTCCATGTTGCCAAGTCTATGACTCAGGGGCCATTTTCCCGAAGTATTAGCCGCACGCGTGGTTCCCATAATTGTTATGATACGTTTTACATATTACGCGCTCATTACGTTTTACGTGCACATTATGTTTTAGGTTCAGAACCATCAAGGAATGAACTGATTTACCCTATATAGGTGTCATGACATATATGGGGTATTTTTAAGATATAATTATAGATATTATGTCCTACTCTAAGGGTCGTTTATTAATCCCTGAAAGTTTGGCAGTCGAGGTTCAAGCCGTCTAAGAGGGAAACATTAAGACACATATGCTGGGTCGATTATAGTCAGGTGAAGATGTTTTAAGATGTTTCATGTGAAATCAATATAATTTTAATTGACAGCAGTACAATTATGGTCTATTGGTTATATTTTGTTCAAGATACACAGGTTTTATCATGCAGGCCTACATCTGCATATAATGTAACATACGCTCGTCATATTCATGCATAATTGTCAATGTTTTGTATTCAGTCGTACCCAATAAAGTTGTTCCAAATAACAAGTTCTCGTTCTCAATCATAATCCTTACTATTACAAGTGTTTGCATGATGTACATTGATATTGCCCCTTGAGGATGCCCCAACTACAATCCCTTCCCGAAAATCGAAGTTGTTTGTTTGCATATATTCTAGTTGTGTGTGTGTGCGTGACCTAACATTAACTCATTATGTGCTAGAAAATGCAAACAATGTACAGACAATGGGTTTACACTGTTATTGAAAAAGTGAAAAGATCAGTCGGTTATAAATTCCTAGCTTCAAAAGTACTTGCTCAATGATGGAGCAGCAAGCCAGTTACCCCATTGTATCCCTTCACACATTAGCACTGCCTTTATGCACAAGAAGACAATCAACTGAATTCCCTTCAGAAGTATCTGCTCAACGAAACAATAAAGAGGCAGCTAGCAAGTCAGTGAAACAGTTGTGTCCTTTCACACATTAGTCACTTAAAGACAGCGACAGGGCCAGTAAAATCAGTGAATCGTTGACTTGCTCAACTCTGTCAGGCATGCATATCATTATTATTAATAAACAATAAAATAATATGACACAATTGTGCGTATAGACATTGTATCCGACGTTGTAGATAAACATATTGAAAATAATCTGTGTGATTCTGCATCGTTTGTTTTCCGTTCCAATACCAATACAATGTTCCAATCCAAGTTCAGTCCGTGAATCTAAAATTGAATCCGTCTGTTACCAACAACGCCTGCCTCAAAATGTTCCTTTTCAACATCGTCGTCATCATTATACAAGTCAGAAACTTTCCTGAGTAACGTATACTGCCAATGGTTCATCACTGTATGTGGCAACAGTTCTACAAGTCCTCACATTTGCCATTTTTCCAGTGGTGTGCTATGGCGCGTATTACTTCACAGTATCGTAAATTTCCATGTATAATACGAATTATTTTCTTTCAGTTTTTACTTTTTACAAAAGTCGGGATGCATATTATACATGGTTAAGGCTAAAAAAAATTTCTCTGACCAATTTATCAATGTTTCCAGAACAAACAAAATTTTCTCTGACCAATTTATCAATGTTTCCAGACCAGGATAACGCTGCTGGAAAACTAGTAATATTATCAAAGTTGGCATGATGTCACAATCACGTAAACCACTGCAGAAACGCACACAAAAGGCAAGAACCGCACTCCCGTAACCGCCTCTCTAGCCCTAAACTATGACAGAGACGAGAACCCGGATGTCTGACATCACGAATGACAATGAGCTGGAAGTGTACGAGACTGGGAAGCATCCCACTATGATTATGATTGGCGTTCCTGAATCACGTTAATGATGCTCGCGTCACGGGTCGAGTGTCAACAAGTGTGACCCCATGTTTAAAGTTGTGAATGCAAATGTTGTGAATGTAAATAAACACGAATGTAGCGCATGTATGCTTCACAGTTGAAAGTACCAGATTTGCATGTAGCATTTCAGAATAAAACTTGGTGTTAATTTAAAAGTGAAATCAGAATGACACAATGTAAGTTCTAGCAAGCGTTGATTTAATCAGTTGCGCAATCGTCAAGCTATAACACAAGTTACGTAGTGCTTACACACTATTCACTAGCGAGCAACAAGCTGGCAGCAATGTCGTAACTTGCACAGGTGACATGTTTACGATTCTGAGATGGATTCATGGGTTCAAGCAAAGTATTAGAACACGGTGGCATATTATACACAGAAATCTACAATACTTTTCAAAGCAGCAGTCATGCGCACTATTTCATTCAAAAATCGATCAGATAGGCTGATTTTCACACATTAATCTGCATGTAAATTAACTAAGGAACCTGTCTAAATAGCATCATATTATTATGTTATTCACCAGGTTAAATATAAATTTTAAACTCATGTCACCTCTAAAGCAAAGAGCGATATTTCCATCACGACAATCGATAACCTCCGCAACTGGTACAATTTGACAAAACCCTGACCGGTCCAAACCCAGGGTAGGGAGGTCAGACCTATTTACCTCCCTGTCTGACAACATGGGAGATAGTGGCCCCAGTTTAGTGACCGTAGTTTATTATAATGCATTCTACCTGTTCGTTTGTGAATTTTCTGATGTTGTAATAACATCAACGTGTATCTGTGCTGAAAAAAAATATTTTGGCAGTGTTTATGAGCGGTAATGACTTTTTTACTCTCGGTGTCATATTTTGGTTTTCTTGATTTATGCGTGTGGCCATCTTGGATCACTTTGGCAGGCCCCACCTATCAAATTAATGTGGGAGATTATACTAATGAGTTCGTCCATATTTAAATGTGACGAACAAAGAGGAAATTCAAAGAAAAATGAATCTGAAAATATTATGGTAATCAGTGGTATTGTAATGCATGGTGTGTGTGTGTGTGTATATTTACTTTATTACGTGTGTATTTATTGGCCTTCTTTATAGATGGCAAAAGACTTGTGAGTTATAAGCAAAATCAGATCCGTCGGAAAATTGTCAGAATAAGTCATGAAATTTGAAACTTTACAAAACTGCAGTTTATGTACATGAAACAAGCACCTCTGCACTTCTATTAGTGACTGTTATCAGGGGAAAATGTTAAACAATCTAGTGATTTATATGCATGTGGCAGTGCGCATGTGTAAGGTGTCGTGCATTCTTGTTTTATTCTCCTACGTTTATTGTTAAAATCACAAATTATAAAGACTGTCATCATTCCAAATTTACATACATGCATTAGTAGCATCATCACGATATGTCCACATCAATACATTTGTAATCAATTAGTCCAAAGTTATAGTTCACTAAATTATATTGCCTAACAATCAACACTCTACATGAATATGTGGCTATCCTCTACCGTGACTGCAAACTTCCTCCATCAGTTATAATCGCCGGGGACCTAAACCTATCAGACATCAACTGGAAAACCTCTGTACAACAAACCAACAGACAGCAACAAAACACAACAAACTACTTGAAATAGTCAGTGAAGATGGTTTAACAAATATGGTAAATGAACCGACCTGACTAGACTCTGGAAATATCCTTGATCTTGTACTTACATCAAATCCTGCCCTTATCTCCAACGTAAACACAGTGACAGGCATGAGCGATCACGAAGCTGTTCTCTTTCACATTAATATGAACCCCATGAAGAAAACCTGCACACAAAGTGCACAACTCAGCATTAGAAATAAGCCAGAATTGGTACTTGTCTGCCAGACAAGTGATTTTTTAATCTATTTGTCCGCCAAAATGTTCACTTGTCCAGATAATGGAAAGCAATAACACAAGCTTTACCTAAACAAAAACTAAGAAATTATTACTTTTATGATGAAAACAAACATAATCATCCTGCTTTTTACTACAATAAGAAACTAAAATTAATTTCTATAGTACACAATCCATAGATTGCTAAAAAAAACTGTCACAAAGTTACGCCAGCGGTTATTCGTGACCGCGTCACAAAGTTTGGCAAAAACATTACTAAAGTCCGTAAACAAGCGTTGCAAAAGGGCAACAACTTAATTACTATTTGAAAATAAAGGAACTGGTAGTGGCTGTTTTATGTTTATACACTTAAAGATGCATGCATTCAGTTTCAAAAGAATCAAAATTACGTGCGCAAGTCGCGGGTCCGAGGTTATATTTAGCGCACACTGTGTCAGTGCTGCCGTCATGCGACCAAAAGACATAACACCAGTATCCGACTAGTTTGTAACCCAGTTGCTTATAGCAATGCATCATCGCTTGTACAAAATTGGAATTTAAATGTTTGTTTTCAGTAGCTTCGACGTATTTTCTAAATGAAATCGACAGATTTTTACTTGTTCTGGACAAACAGTGCTATTTTGAACACTGCAACTATAAGTCTGCTAACTGGGAAGCCATCAATTCAAACTGTACCCTTCTTGTTCAAAAGTACTCGGAATCATGATAATCTAGACATCGATAGAAATTTGAACTTCTTTCACCAAAACTACACTAAACTGATAGAACAATCCATCCCTAGCCGCATGACAAAATCAAAACCGCATTTACCCTAGATCACAAAAAAACATAATCAGACTGCAAAGAAAATGGGACAAAACTCATGCTAATGCTAAGAAAACAAAGAAAAACAAACACTGAGAACACTTCAAGAACCTAAGAAAAGAAGTCAACAAAGAAATAACCAAATCTTACAACAGCTACATCAATAACATCATAGGTGAAAGCCTCACCACAAACCCTAAGCAATTCTGGTCCTTCAAACAAAAACTGAAAACCTGGGCATCCCAACACTAAAAGCAAATGGCAAGATGCAAACAACTGATCACGACAAAACAAACACACTAAATGACCACTTCAAATCTGTTTTCACCAAAGAACAATTTCCTATCCCAATTAAAGGCCCATCACCATTCCCTTCAATCCAAACATTTAATATCGGAATAAATGGCATCATAAAACAGTTTGAAGTTGAAGCTCTAAAACCAAACAAGGCATCAGGACCAGATGAAATCCCAGCAAAAGTATTAAAGAAGACTGCCAGAGAAATATCCACAATAATTCAACACATATTCCAGCAACCCTACACCTACGGAAAACTCCCACAGGCCTGGACCACAGCTCTTGTCACTCCAGTATACAAGAAAGGCAGCAAAATCGATCCTATAAATTATAGACCAATTTCCATGACATGCATTCTGTGGAACCACCTCAGTGCTAACAACGTTATCCTCCATCACCAGCATGGATTCCAAACTGAACTATCCTGCCAAAAAGCTCGTGGAGGCAGTCCATGACTGGGCTTCCTCTATGAACGACCAGAAACAAATAGACGTCATCCTCCTTGATTTTTCCAAAGTTTTCGACAAGGTTCCCCAAAAACAACTTCTCAATAAATGATATCACAGGTCACACACCGCAATGGATTAAGTCACTTCTATCAAACCGCACCCAGATTGTATCAGTACGTGTAAATGGTTCCCACTCAGCTCCTGCAAATGTCATCTCTGGCTCAGTCCTTGGCCCTGTCCTTTTCCCACTACTACTGATTAAATCAACTCAAATATCAGCAGGCCTTGGCATTAAGGTTTTGAATCCACTGGCCCAGGGGGCCAGTAGATTTGAAAAGTTAATGGCCTGCCTGTGAAAGTTACTGGCCCGGATTTTGTGTTACCATCAAAAATACGCTGATAATAATAATAATAATAATTGCTTTATTCACAGACTCCATGCAACATACAAGTACATTATCATGGTTCTATAGTTGTGTTATAAACAATAGTTACAATGTACAGAATGAAAAATCACTCGTCAACAAAATGTATATATTGGAATTGAACCAGTATTTCCATATTCTAGACATGTATTTCACGTCACTATTAATAATGCTACGAATCAATATGTTTTTGAGAACTGCAGTCGGCATATAAACCTATGTTAAATTTCTAATAACAGCAGCACAGTTAGGTAAATTATTGTTAACAAACATTTCACTAGCACTACAGTATCTGTCATAACCTAACACCATTCGAAATATATTGTTGTAAGAGACATACAATTTCCTGATAGCAAAGTTATGAAAAATCCACCATAGATGGGCTGTATACATAGGTAAGCAAAAAGTAGTAAACAATGTCTTCTTTACATCATTTGAACACATATGAAATTTTCTTATGACCATGTTGCCTTGTGCATACAACTGGCGACATTGTCTAGATATATCATTGTCATCTAGCATACTAATTGAAATTATATGACCCAAATATTTAACAGATTCTACCTCACATAGTTTGTCGTTACCGAGCATAAAACTTGGAAATTTAACATTCTTACAACTCTTGTTTCTAATTATCATGACCATACTCTTTTTGGCATTGTACCTTATGTCATGAGATAATCCATATTGATCACACATGGTGAGAAAGGTCTGTAATCCCCTGCTGGATGGACAAAACAGACTTGAGCTTCATCTAGTGGGGATCCCAGACTACTGAGGCATATTCCAGTACTGGTCGGGCTAGACTTTTGAAGCAATGTGACTGAATGGTGGCTGGGCATCCTTTGAGGTTTCTATAGATGAAGGCGCTTGTCTTATCTGCCTTAGCTGTGGTGGCCTTTACGTGTTTCCCCCAGTGAAGGTGTTCATTAATCTCGACACCAAGGTACTTTATGCTGGTTTCTTATTTGAGTGTCTGACCATGTAGGGAGTAGTTGGACTTAATCGGTTGTCTTTTTTTGTGACTGTCATCACCTGGCATTTGTCTAAGTTGAATTGCATTTGCCATTTCTCTTCCCATAGCCCCAGAGAGTTCAGGTCTTTGAGTCTCTTGCTATCACTGGTGTTTGTTATGGGAGACTACAGGATGTTATCATCTGCATAGAGTCTGATTTTGTTTTGGATGTTGTCACCGATGTCATTTATGTATTTATGTATATTAGGAAGAGTGTTGGTCCCAGGACAGATCCCTGGGGTACTCCAGAGATAATGTTCCCTGTTGATGATTTTGTTCCCTCAACAACTACTTCCTGTGTCCTGCGAGAGAGGAATGCCTCGATCCATTCTAGTGTATGGCCTTGGATGCCATAGTGGTCAAGCTTTTTGAGGAGGCGCTGATGTCAAAGGCCTTGGCAAAGTCTAGAAGGTTTGTGTCAGTCTGTCCCCCTTTATCTTGTTTAGTTCCGAGGTCGTCGATGGTTAGTATTAGTTGTGTTTCACGTGATCTCCATTTCCGAAAACCGTGTTGGGTATTGGTGATGATGTTGTTTTGGTCTAGATGTGCTGTAACCTCGGATCTGATGACATGTTCGAGGAGTTTACTGCAGATGCATGTGAGGGAGATAGGTCTGTAGTTCGCAGCCTGGCTAGATACATGAAACAACTACCATTGTACTTCTCATAGTGACTACTATCAGGGAAAATATTTTACAAAAATTTTACAAAACAAAATGTTGGTTCGACCACCCTACCCGGGGACCGAGCTATCTCTAAGCTGGGGCCGACTGTCCGTGGGCCAAGTGGCCTGGGCGCGCGATAGTGTAGTGGTTAGCACATCCGCCTGACATGCCGGCATCCCGAGTTCAATACCCGGACCTGGCAGGTATGGAATATTTGGTGTAAAAACCTGGCTCTCAACATTGGGGACTGTGTATCCCTCGTGACTCGGAGATCATGTTATTGTCGGTCCCGTCTCAATTTGGGACGTAAAAGAACCACTGAGAACGACAAGCACCCTGGCAGTGACCACCCTCACTGGGCCTCAGTGCCAGCATATAGAAAGGTCGGCTTGGCGATAATGTTCTGAAAAAGGCTGACTAGTTGAATGAGACCTCATAAGATCATAACATATAACCACACTATATACAGACTAGTCAGTTAATAGAACGTTGCCGAGTGCTGGAAACAACTAGAACTAGAACTATGCTCCATCAATATTAACATCCAGAAATCTCTTGAAAACTTTACACATGAATACTTCTCTCAAAACCAAAACATGACTGTCAATGACAAGTGGAATCTTGTTTCCACGAAAATCATCAACATTATGAACCAATATGTACCGCACCGACTTACTACTTCAAGACACAATCTTCCCTGGTTCAATAAAGATTTAAAGAAAATGTGCAAAATAAAGAAACAGCTATATAACAAAGCAAAAAGAACTAGAAATCCAGAAGACTGGAAAGAATTCTGTGACATCAGGAGAAACATGCATAAACACCTTCGTTCTGCTAGACTATCCTACATAAGTCAATTCCTGACAACAACAATAACAGAGAAACCTAAATCATTTTGGAGCTTCATTTCTAAACTTAGACAGGATAACCAGGGTATTGGGGACCTTAACATTGCTGGTAACATCATTAGCGACGACAAACATAAAGCAGAAGCCTTAAACAATCAGTTCCAAAGTGTCTTCACACACGAAGGAAATTCCACCCTACCAGATATGGCCAGAAGTCCACATGGAGAAATCCCCAAACTAACAATTACACTTAAAGGAGTACTTGATCAACTTTCCAAAATTAACATTTCTAAATCGCAAGGACCAGATGGCATTCCACCATGGTTCTTAAACAGATATGCCTCTCATCTAGCACCAGTAATACATGACATTTTCCAATCATCTGTTGACTCTGGACAAGTCCCCAATACCTGGAAAGAAGCCAATGTAACAGCAATTTTTAAGAAAGGAAGTAGAGCAGAAACATCTAACTACAGACCAATATCCTTAACACCTGTGGTTTCTAAACTTCTTGAACACATCATACATAGTCACATTATGAAACATCTTGAACAGCACCACATTCTAACTGACCACCAACATGGCTTCCGTGCCAAAAGATCAACTGAAACACAATTAATTCAAACAATCCATGACATAAGCAAATCACTTGATGAGAAGAAATCTGTAGACATGGCCATCCTTGACTTCACCAAAGCATTCGATAAAGTTCCACATAAAAGATTAATCCACAAACTCAAACACTATGGCATCACAGGCCCAATATCATCATGGATAAATAGCTTCCTTACAGGAAGAACTCAACAGGTCGTTATAAATGGATCTAAGTCAACATCAACTCAAGTCATTTCTGGGGTACCACAGGGCACAGTACTGGGGCCCCTACTTTTCCTACTTTACATAAATGACCTGCCAGACAATCTTTCCTCAACTGTTCGCCTTTTTGCAGACGACTGCCTGTTATATTCACCGATTAAAACTGACCAAGACACATCTGTCCTCCAAAACGATCTGCTCAAACTTGAGAAATGGCAACACACGTGGCTTATGAAATTCAACCCCACTAAATGTTATACAATGACAATAGCCTCAAGAAAACCGACACCAAATCTCTACACATTCTGCGGACAACAACTTAAATCTGTTGAATCACACTGTTATCTTGGCATACATATATCAAATACATTAAATTGGACAATACAAAGCAACTCGGTCACAAAAAAAGCACAACAGACATTGGGAATGATTAGAAGAAATTTAAATAAATGCCCAACCCAAATCAAGTCCATAGCCTACACAACCCTTGTCCGCCCCATACTTGAATATGCGTCAGCATCATGGGATCCACATTGCCTAAGAAATATCAAACTCATAGAAAGAACCCAGAGACAAGCCGCCAGATTTTGTAAGAACAACTATTCTAGAGAGCCTGGAACGGTAACACAACTCCTTAAAGATCTCCAGTGGGACACCCTCCAATCACGAAGAAAAACCCAAAGACTTAGCATATTATATAAAATGGAACATAACCTCATAGATATCCCACTAGATCAATACACCAAACGCAACACCAGATGCTCACGTAAACATAATAAACAGTTAGTACAAATCAGGCACTCGACAAACATATTTGGAAACAGCTTTTTCCCAGTCACAATAAAAGAGTGGAATTCTCTACCTCCAAGCATTGTATCAAGTACGTCACTGAATTCATTCCAGATTAGCCTAGCCCAACATGTAAAAAATTAATCCATAAGAGCCACCATGCGCACTGGCGTGATGTGTCCATAGGACATTTTGCCAGTCAAAATACAGATACAGATATGCCTGACACGCTCGAATCGTATCATGTCATATCGACGACGTCATCGAGACCGTTTTGCTTTAATAAAACATATTATATCAATTTGGTAACGTGTATTAGTAAATAGGCTTAATTATAGTTGGGACCAAACCAATACGCTTACCTGTTGTGCAAACATAAATGAAAATGGCAATACAAATAAGGTAGTTTTTAATGCTCAAGAAGAGCCGATTCGTTCGATAGGAAGCCATATTGTTTATCGGGCACCAAGTTTACGGACTGTCCCGCAGATGAAATTTTGATCGTCGCAGATTTAATTATAAATTATTAATGTTGAACAATATAATTCTGTTTTTTATTTAACATGTGACAATTTATAATTACATTAGAAGCAACACCCTGTGAAATGTGTTGAGGTACACAGTATGTTTAATCAAAAAACGAAAGTAAGAGAGCAGTTGACTGGTCCCCATCCCACCGCGTGGCGCCACTATATGAAGCAAATAACTGGGATTGTGAAAGAGTAGCCGAGTTACCCGGCGTTGTCAGTGGGCGTTGTCTGGGGAAAAAGGGCAGTCATATGTACTAACTAAGGCGCCGGAACTGGGGGTGGGGGCTTGGGGCTGAACCCCAACTATTTGAGGAGGGGGTCAAGAAATAGGATTAGCCCACAATATTTAGGGAAGGGTAGTGCATACAGTTTCTGAGGGAGGGAGGGCTACCACTTTTGTAGTCTATATAACATATGACAATACATGGAACAGTGTGACTGCTGCCTGGCCAGAGGGATTCAGTGATCCTTTCAAGGCAGTTCCCTCAGCTGACACTCCTTTTCACACCAGGTTATGGGGAGTTAGGGACGGAGACAGCTGCATTGGCTTCCCATTCATTCACTGATGAAGTGCTGGGTAATGTTTGACCTTAGATCCAACAGCTTCATCTCATACAAACTATTCTTAGTGGCTGTCTGCATACTGTTGACCCTACGACTATCAACAGTATGAAAAACATTCAGAATTACTCTGCTAGGCTCATTAAAGTGGTAATTAATACACCTAACATAGCATAAGTATGCTATGCTATGTGGGTCTGTAATATTAATCGCGGTTGCATGTATTGCGGTTTCATTAACTCTGCAACTAATTGCAGTCGATAGGGAGGTAGACCCCCTACATGAGAATTGTTAATCCCGTTGTGCGTATAATAATGTTTTGTGTTAGAAGATCCTTTGATCATGTATTTATAAGTTGTGAGGTTTGCCTAAAAAGGTATTATCATAAGCCTGTACTTAGCGTGGATGTCCACTTTGGCTCTGAGCCTCTGACACCAGGCTACTTTTAGTTTTTTTATTTATAAATACCTTTCTAAAAAAGTACATTTTACTTCTGTTGGGGGATACTTTTATTTAGGGTCAAAGTGTGTTTTTTTCGGAGCTTTTAGGCACAGGAACGGCCGGGGGCTTGGGGCTGAGCTCCACAATATTTCAGGTGGGGCTTGATATAGGATTAACCTTCCCCCAATATTTAGAGCTTCAGTGTGTTTTTTTGGTTATGGGTATTTTGGTTAGCCTTGGAAGGGGGATGCAAATGTAAGTTTTTGGAAAGCCCTATACGGTAGGGTTTTGTTCGCGATCCTCAAGAAGGCAGGGTACAATTTGAGATTTTTGGAGAGTTTCAAAGTGAATTTTTTGCGAGCTTTGGGTGGGAGAAATTTGAGGTTTATGAGAACCTCAAGGTGAGTTTTTGGCGAGCCTCAAAGTGTTTTTGGTGAGCTTCATATATATAATTGGATGTTTTGGAGAGCCTCGATCTGCCCTTCCAGCTATATTCATCACGTAGGCCTACGTTCCGACGCCAATGTACTTGGGTATTTTATTGGAGTACTTGTTCCAACATTGATAATCAATTACTAGTATTATATAAAGTATCCCAGTTCAAGCGGACTAGCCTCCTAAATTGTCTTTATTAGCCCAATATTGGAATGCGAGAGAGTCAGAGAAATTATATAAAACAGCTGACTATTATTTACGCACAAGAGGGCAGCATCAGCAACAATACATCCTGACGAATGTTTTGCCTGCAGTAATGTCATATATATTCATGCACTCGCTGTGTGGCGACACCGTTTTTAGATCTGCGTGAGGGGGCACATCTATACTATTTCCTAAATATTTTCACAGAAAATGTATGGTTCCACCAAATGTAGTTGTGTTACGTAATGTACTGATTAATATACACTTAATGGCAATTATATTATAAGAGAAATCACAAAGATTATATTGGGACTATTTCTTCACAGACAAGGGGTTTACAATTTGCCGCGCACAACTATGAGCATTAAGCCAACCACGTGATCTTTCTTTTCCGTAGCAGAATTCTTTTGATTGACGTTGGTAGTTTGTTGTTAGCGTTGAACAAGTTTCTTACCGATTTATAAGATGGCGAACAATTCAGATTATGTGCAACAACTGCAGACGGAGAAGGACAACCTTGATACTTCATTCGTAAATGCAATCCGGCTAATCTCAGCAGGTAAAGAGCGTACTTCAATTGATGCCGAAGTCGCTTTGGCCGGGAGGCCATTGCGCCATGCGGCGTCCTACGCACAAAGCCTAGGCAAAACAGTCCAGTCGTTTTGACCGGCTTCAAATTGTAGCACTATCAACGTCTTGAAACAGCTTAAATTATACATCCACTCTTAGTGTAACAATTATATGTAAAGTATTTTTGCATAAAGCATCGTTTACATTGCTACAAAGTAAAGATTTTGAACAGCAACAGCACGCGCCGAAATTGCAAATGGCGACATGCGCACCACATCCTATTATAAATTACGAAAATTATGTCGTGGACATTATGGGCATGGCATAAGCAAGTGCGTCATTCGTAGTTGTTTCCATAAGTAAACTTTAAAAAATACAACAATAAAAGAATAGTTGTGCATGACGTATTGTCGATTAAATCTGATGAAACGTCTTCGATTACCAAACAAATTTCCACTAGAAGGCAAAATGGTTGATTAATTTCTTCAGTGACGTCTTCATAAATTGATAAATCTTTACCTTAAAGTAATAAGTATATAATGTCTTGGTTAATAACAGTTTTGTCTGAACACGCAGGCTCGTAGCCTAATCATCACAACTTAAATTGTATTATTGCTGAGTTACATAGGTACAACCAAGTTACCTGTGGTAAGTATAACAAATAATACATGGAAATTAAAGTTTAGTAAGTTTTCTGGCTGTATCCTGATAAGTATGTTACTGTTAACGAAAGTATATTTTTACATTAAGATAGGAGCAACTAATGTGTTACTTACAAGTTATGTAAATTGTAGCACAATGGAGTATTAGTCTTATGGTCGTTGGTTTTACATGAAAAAGTGGTTACCTATTTACAAAGTATCGTGACAATTAATTGCGAATTTCTTATACCCGGTAGTTTATAAAACATTTTGGTTAGTTAGATAAAATATTATCTAGTTTTGTGCTGAACTTAAGTTGTATTTCAGTAAATTGATTTGCGTTATGTTGATTTGTCAACTATAATAGGCGTATATGTCAAGCTAAATTGTGTGAAATAGGGGTTCCAGATTACAGTTTAGTACAAACTCCAAATGTTGTTGAAAAATAGTATTGTTCTATTTTTAAATTAAATTCACCCATCTGGTGTGTGGCCAAACCTAGGCATAACTTCCTACTGAAGGTAATAAGCCATATTCTTCTGGAACCCCTAGTTTGTAAGTCTAACCATTTTGTAGTAAATGTTATGTTTTATTTCAGGTTCCCAATATAAACATTAACATACTGTATATATGCCATGTAAAATTGTCAAGATTAACTTTTTAAAGTTTTTTGGTTTGCTTATTGTTTAAAAAAAAATTGCTATATTTCCAGGGTTCGTACAGATCATTCTTTGAAAATACTTGACATTTCCTGTACCTGTTTATATATGGGTAAAGTGATGAAGGAGGTTTAAAATATCAATACACTGCTGTGTAATGAAAATAATGGTAAATATGACAGGTTGACATAAAATATTGATCAATTCAAACTGTATTAAGCATTGAATACATCAGTCGCGCAAATAACTGGTTAATCTATTAATTGTCTATAAATATACACACATACATTGCCTCTATGCTCAAATTGTTTGCTATGTGTCAACAAAATAATCCTAAATATATTGTTTCAGATACATGTAACTTGCAACATGATTAGCATTAAACTTTTAACTTGCCAGCAGCAGTATCTATGCAACCATTGACTTACAACATCTGTACGAACCCTGCTTTCCATATGTGGTAAATATATCTGTAGCTCTTTATTATAACGGCTAACAATTTAGTAAAAGCAATTTTTTGTTTACCAGTTTCACAATTCCAACATACCTGATTTACTATGACATCAAAGTGGATCAATATTGATGTACCGGTGCATGCTGAAATCAGTTCTGGTTCAAACAGCAGCAAGTTTAGTGGTTTAAGATTTGCACAAAAAATTCTTTCCGCAGAAATTCAGAGAGTGCAAACAGGTGGTGCTGTTGAGAATAAATTCACAGAAGTTCATCGTGACTTTCCCCAGAAAATCACACAGCAGGTTTTAATTCCAATAAAAGAATATCCCAAGGTATGTATAAAGTGTATGTGGGTTTATAGAACATAAAACTAAATGTGAATCAAATTTAAATAGTAGTTAGCAGAATACTGCAATTATTCCTGTTATAAATGCTTTTTGTTTTAAGTGTCTTGGTATATTATTTGAACACTCTTAGGCATGTTTCTTGAATAACCAATGTTATGCTTGTAAAATAATGTTTTGAAATTGTTATTTAATGACAAAAAGGTCTTTGATAAATTTAACCTAATTAAATGTTGTCGAAATGTTTAACATGATAATGCGTGTAGGTGGGTCATTCCATGTCAAATTACAAATTTAAGGTGGTCACTGATTTTGATGGTAAATTATCACTTTCAAAATCTCTGAGTGATTCACCCTGAACATAAGCTCTGTTGTCCAAATGCAGTATATTATAATAATGCTTATTAAAGGGTTGCACCGCATGAGGGCTAGTATAAATTGATAAATAGGTATTATCAGTAGCTTAGATATCTGGCCTTGAATACCAATGTGTCCATAAAACACAAAACCTGTTATTAAGCTAATGGCCAGGTTAAGTACCAACTAACTGAACAAATAATAGGTAGAAAGTGAGCAAAACAAACATTTCTCACAAAGTACGACTTCAGAGCTGAAGCTACAAGTTTATTAGTTTGAACAAGTGGTATTTCTAACAAAATCTACGACATAAACCATTTAACTAAAATTAATTTGGCATGGAATGGGCCAGGTGCTAAATAATGCTTCATGTGTCATTCAATGTTCTTGTATGCGCCACATCTGCTTGCTAGTTTTGATTTAGTCTTGGAATTTGTTACTCTGAATTAAGTTAGCAAAATAGTTGTGTGTAAAGCTGTCGTGCAAGTGGTGAACGGTTAGTGCTTTGTAAAATTTATTTTGGTTTCTTTCAATTAGTATGTGGAAATATAATCAGTAAAGTTAAACATTGGAAATAACGAAATTAAAGTATAAATATCACAGAACATCAGGTAAGCAAGTAAACAAGTTGCCAGCTGCTTGTCCGCTTTCTTGATCTTTCGTATGGTTGTTGTAGTTCAACTTTGTTGGCAAGTTGCTTGGACCCAAGGGCCACACCCTGAAGGGACTGCAAGAGGTCACTGGCACAAAGATGTCCATCTTGGGCAAGGGCTCCATGCGAGACAAGCAGAAGGTATGGTCATATTCAGTCCACCCATTGTCTATTGCAGGAGAATATTTTGAATAACCATTTTCTGAGGAAATGGCAACAATAAATATGACCTTCCTATGAATGGAACTGGTTTGATGATTTCATTTTGAATAAGGTAAATACAGTGTAATTATCAGTGCACATGCACTGTTTACTTGTATGACATGGTAAAGGTAAGAAGCTGTGATGTGTTGTGTAATGCTGAACTTACTGCATGTCATTTGTGCACAGGAGGATGAGATGCGTAAAGAAGGAGGCAAACATGCTCATCTCAATGCTGAGCTACATGTACTGGTGGAGGCATTTGCACCACCCCCTGAGGCTCACCAGCGCATCTCACATGCTTTGATGGAACTCAAGAAATTCCTTGTGCCGGTAAGCGTGAAAAACTCGACGCTGATTTGTTTGTGTATATTTGAGTAATATGTTTGTTTCTTTTGTGAATTACAGTATTTACCATTGACATTTTCTTGGTAGTCTATTCTACTTATTAGCCAAACTTAATATTTTCAAAACAGTTTCTTGGTGTTTTGGAATATTTTTGTTTCTGGTTACCAAACCGACCCTATTATTCTAGCTAACTTTAGAAGTTTTTACATCAACATAAATTCAATAACGGCTAAAAGAGAAAATCCTTGCTGCCATACTCTGGCTGTAGATATATACCGTTGCAACTTTTTTTATTCGTCTGGAGAGATTGTAATATCTTTGCAGCAACAGAACATAAAATACGTGAATGTCGGCCTATCCTGCAGGGAATGAATGAAAAGAAGTCTGTTCTACCCTAACAGTGTATGCAATTGGAGCCAGCTGTATTATCCTAAAAGTGACAATTGTGTGCTGTTTGCAGGAGATGAATGATGAGATCCAGCAGCAGCAGTACGAGGAGATGCTCATGATGAATGGCCAGCCGGCGGGACGTGGAGGTGGTCGGGGCAGAGGAGCTCCATCTCGAGGTGGTATCCCACCACGAGGTGGTGCCGCTAGTCTCCTGCCGTCGCCACTCGGACGAGGTGGCAACAGTGGTCGTGGAGCCCCATCTAGGGGTGGAGCTGCACCAAGGTTGGTAGTGACGCTTCACAGTTGACAACAATGTGGCAACTTACCGTTGTAGCTTTCATGTTATGTAATGTAGCCTGTCTGTCATAACTCAAGATTCACACTTTCACTCAGTAAAATGTTGGAAATGTGCTACTATCAAACAGATAAACTTGTTTCATGTTAGCGAATAGAGGTTTTATGTATAGATAAAATGATTTGTACTGCATATGTGTTTGTAACTTAGATCAAGTAATGATAATGCAAATATATTTGTAAAAAGTATGCGTAAATTCATTATTGTGTACCTATTGCCAGGTGTTACAATGTAAATACTGCTCTAATAGAAATGCCATTTTCTGTGTAATTGTGCTTGATTGCCTTGTCTGTGGTTTACAGAGGCGGCATGCCTGGTGGCCGTGGAGCGCCTCGAGGTGCACCGCGTGGAGCGCCCCGTGGTCGTGGAGCACCAGTGCCGCGCCCCGTGCCACCACCAGTAAAACAGCAAGAGTACTCTGCTCCTCAGGCCTATGAAGATGACAGCTACAACTATGTAAATAATCATCGTTGTCACATAATTGGTGCCGTCTTGCTGATCTCATTGTGTGCTGTTTTTTGCTCAGATGTTATAAAATGGATCAGTTAGAGCAACTCATCTAAAAAGAACACAACATTGCAAATTAAACTTTGTGTAAAGTTTGTCATACAGCACATCTTGTTACTGATTTTGAATGAGATCTTTAAAATAACTCAACACATGATATAATTGATTCTTTTTGACATGAAGAATTTTGCATTCAAACAGTTGTTATTGCATTTTGGGTAATTGTATAAAGTGAACCATTCTATTCATAATTTGACTCTAGATACATTCTGCTAAAAGTGGCACCATATTACAGTGTGGTTGCGAACTGGTAGATTACAAAGGTTTCGTGTCATCATTATTGTTTGAAGTATTACTGATGCATCTACTATCTTTTATGTTGTTGGCATTGTTCATTGCAGGGCGCTGGTGCTGAGGCTGGCTATGGGGAGGCAGCCAGCTATGCAGGCAATGGAAATAACAGCTACTCGGAGCAGTCCTATGGTGAATCCTATGACCAGTCTGGGTACGCCGGAGCAGGGTGTGTACTCATTTCATAATGCTTGAATGAATGGGTGTAATATTTGTTGCTGTACATTTGATTGATGTTATTGATGGACTAGGTATGAGGACCATGTTGACACTTTGGCGTCCATCTATTCCTCGTAGACATGGGTGTATTATCCAAGGTGCAGGTCATGTCAGGGATTTCAAAATTGTACCTTACGTCGGTGGACCATTTCAGTAGCATATTAAGAGCTCTTAAAATGTTAGTGAATCGGTCCCCAGGAGTCTGGCGCAGAATCGTCTGTACTGCAGACTGTTCCAATGTGTCATGGACCCAGTACATCGTAAACGCTGTTTCTTGTAGTTTTTAGTCCTTTGGCCGAAGGTCCAAGGGACTATTGCCATCACTCTGCGTCCGCCGTTAGTTGCCGTATCTCAGAAACCGTTCAGCAACTTTTTCTCTAATTTTGCATAGACATATCTTGGGGCACTGCCACTATGCACGAGAAATCTGTATTTGATTTAATCATTTTAAGGGCTCCCTAGGGCCTCCAAGGACCCAAAACTGGTAAAAAATGTAACATTTGGCCTATTTTTTCAAAAACTTTTTTTCTAATTTTGCATAGATGTATCTTAGGGTGCTGCCACTATATACAAGAAATCTGTATTTGATTGAATCATTCTAAGGGGCCCCCAAAGTGCAAAAGGTTTACGTTATCTAGTGATGTGGTTTTGAGAAGGGCCCTTGAGATCACCCCCAACAGTAGATGTTGTGTAGTGTGCCAGAAAATCAAAAGCTGTGACTAATTTCTACAGCCTAGGTCATTGAGACCTTGACTAATCTTTAATTGGTCACAGCACCCAGGCAGAGTAGACACACTTGACCCCTGTTAGACTGAACAGTTGCCTAACACTTTTAAACTGTATCTTTAAAACTATTGATTTTCTATAATTGCAAGTTGTGTTTATTTTGATGTTCATTTAATTATTATAAAATGGTGTGACTGGTGTCTATTGGTTAAAGATGTATTGTCTGTAGAAACCTGTAGGTGACAAACAGAAAATTAATATTCTGGACAACTATAGAGTGAAATATCCTACACTTTATTTATATCAAATGCATTCTACTGTTCTGTTTACGCTTGCCATGCCTTGTGTAGACACGGTACTGTGTAAATAAATTGTATCAATATAGACTAATAATTACAGATTCACAATATAGTTGACACCTGAAACAACCAAATGTCAACCATTAGAAGAGTTGACATAGTTCCGCTATACACTATATATGTAAATTTAACCAGCTGCCATGTCAAGTCCATTATAATTATGACTAACAGTGTTCAAAATTATTCAGGTAAATAGCAAATAACAAAGGACACAAGTTTTCTCCTTGCCATACCTCTACACATGAGAAGAAGGCTGACACAGCCTGGCCCTCATTTATACATGATTTAGCATTTTTGTATATGTTGTATACAACTTTCAACACAATACCATTAATACCGCATGAAATTATCTTAGACCACAGGGAGGACCGGTCTACTAAATCAAATGCTTTCTTATAATCGATGAAGACACAATAAAGCCTTTTGAGTCGAGACAAATACAATTCAACCAATACCCCTATCTGAACACTGCCTGTTCTTCACCTATTACATTCGCTTTGTTTAGGTATGTGGTCAGTCTGGTGTTCTGAACAATCACTAAGGATTAATGAACACTTGTGCAGAATGTCACCCACTTGGCAGGTTTAATTGATCTATTCAGCAATGAGGACACTGCTTAGGCCTCACTCTGGACACTGTCACTCACAGTGTTGTGTATTGTCTTAGTTGGTGCATTGAGCTAATCTACTTAACCATGAATCAGTGGTGGCTCTGGTTGTGTATTACACCCAGCTGTGGAGCTAAGATTCTCTGCCTGCTATTGTTTGATGGAAGCTGTGACTAATCTGTAATTGGTCACTGGCAGCAGCTTGTGTCAACAGACAGCATTAAGCCACTAGACCCCTGTTAAACTGAACAGTTGCCTGTAGGTTTTAAACTGTGTCAAATAGTGAGTCTACCTTTTGCTCTCAGATAATCTGTCCTTAGTTTTACACATGAAGACATAATCTAGCATAACTTGATAAGTCTTTGTAGCAGCACATTTGTACTTCCAGTGTATCATTGCAACATAACATACATATTACATACTGTGTGCCACATTTGAATGTTGTGCATGTAATATTTCCATGCAATCCATTTGCATATATAATGTAAAACTTCAACAGCCGTTTTCTTCATTTTCACTTTTTAATCCCTACCATGTTCAATGCTCCATAACTTTGCCAATTTTTGTAGCAGTCATATTTTTTGAAACCGTGTAAAGCACCCTACCAAGGATGTAAGAAAACAATGTTACAATTTTTTCGACTTATCACTCATTTGGTCAGCCAGGGTCACATATAGACGTATTAGTCCAAAGGTCTTCAGGGCCACTTGGCCCATTTTTACTTGTTGCCGTCCCACTTTGTTAATTGTTCTTTTATCTTGTAGAGGTGATACGCAATACTTCGACTATGGCCACGGCTCATCAGCGAGAAGCAGTGCGGGCCAGGGTGGAGCCGCTTCCCAGAGCTATGACTATGGTGAGTACTGCCCTTGTCATGCATGTGTAGTCAGTGGCTCTGGTGCATTGTATGCGTGTGCAGGATGTCTGTTCCTGTTGAGGTCCGCTCTGACTGGTGTTTTGCTTGTTCAGTTTGTGTCCTACACAAATGTGCTTTAGCCAAAGCAATGCAGGAACATAGTGCTGAGTCTGGGACCTCTGCCTGATTTAGTCTCCATTACCTGCTACAACAGTGCTATTTGAAACAAACATCAGAACTAGGGCTTTCTTGGTTGTCGCGTCAGGTCTTTGGACGTTGCTCCCGGATGGTGTTAGGTCGGTAAGAGATGCTTATTCTCCTCGGAATGTTTGTCCATCTGATAATCTTTAAAAGTATATACTGATTTTAAACTACCAACCTTTTGATTTGACACGCCTCTGAGCTGTGGTTCCCAAGGGTGCTGGGACAGCAAATCTTTAAGTATTTACAGGACAAATATTTTGTGTTGAAACTAACTATGCTAACCTTTTATTTCAGGTGATTCATGGTCCAGCACGCCAGCCAGCTATGGAAAAGCACCCCCACGGGCAAAGAATGACTACAGGCAACACCCATATGGGTCAGGAAGAGGGGGACAGCATTACTAGACAACTGACTGGGATGTTTGTGACAAGATTTTAAAATGTGGCCCATCTGGTTGGATCGAGAACATTGCATTTTGGTGACATTGTGTCATTGAGAAGAGGTTACAGTGGAGCAGAACTTCCTTGCGTCTTGTGTTTCATTTACATGTGGCTGGACTTGTTTTATATATTTTTATAGTGATTATGTAGGAGCTGGATGATAGTATGTAAGCAGTGTCTGTGTCCACGTAACCACTGTTATCTACATCTTAACATTAAACTTCCTTTGTTTGGTCAATGGTAAATAATTCACCTATAGTCTGAAGAACCAAAGTATTCTTTTATTGTGATTTGCAGTGTAAATCTTCCCTGCAAAAGTTAGTTCAGTGGTATGTGTAGATGGTAGGTATTCGTTGATGTTGAGCATGTATAATATGTGTTACTTAGGCAGCATTACAATTTGTGGAGCTGGAATTTTCCTGCGTTATTGTATCGCGTCGATGGCTATTAATAAAAATGCCTGTGAACTACAAACCAACAGTGATGTTACTAGTCTGAGCGTAATGAACCACTGCATGTGTGTGTAAGTCCTTCATGATGTGCTACAGTTATGAGAACACAGGTTGTTAACGTGATCTTATTAGGTCTGGGTAGCATATTCATCGTGCATGTTTCTCTTCTGCTCTCGTACAGTTGAACTTCTCTAATCCTTGTCTTAATGGTGGAATGATTACGCCATTGGTGCCAATTTTGATCGTATCTGTGCTACATGCACCGTTTTTTGCTAACCACATTATAAGTGTTTTACTGACTTGTGTATTGTAATAAATGTGTTGAGCCTTTTCACATCTATGTTCGAATTGAACTCCGACGTTAGCACTCTTGGGTCGGGGAACTTGTCCTCTCGAACAACACTAAGCATTAGTTATGTACAGTGGAACCACAAAATCTGTACTGTAAGGCTATCCTCGGGACTAAAGTTTCACGAACAGTTAGGTGACTAGATTGGCGGTTTTAATTATGCTTTACTGTTGCGGAAATAATTTGACCCTGTCTTGGGGGGACTCTTAATTGCAAGTTTTTTTTTCAGAATGGTGTCAAGTTTGTAGAAAAGTCAAAAAAGTTACGTATTAGTTTGGTTCAACCCATCCCCAACAATACGTCGGGTGGAACAAAATGGTTGCAAATCACAAACCACGTAATATTTAAATGTATTTTGGCTAAGGTGTCGAAACGGGAGGGAGTTGAACCCCGCAATATTTAGGGAAGAGTTTCTGGGGTGGAATTGAGGTTTTTTTCCTACCCTATGCCCCCGGAATATTCACCACGTTCTGACGCCAAAGTTTGGGAATGCGAAATATTCGTCAGTGTAGACCACAGTTCAATATCAGGTTTTTCTTATTTCCAATGTTTTCCGCCTTTGTAGTATATTGTGTACCGCACCCATTCTCCGTAATGTGGCGCCACTGTTTGTCCTTGGCGGTCGCCCGGGAGAAAATAATGTATCTACTCACTCCACACTACTCACGTCCTCACAGAAATTCACACACACAACATAATGCTAATTATATTGGGCACTCTAATGGTAATGGCAGACGAATCCTTAATGTGGTCTTACCCAGCTTAGTGGCTGTTTGATCAATGCAGTTGGATCATTCATGTGTAGATGAATACCAGACCAGTATGTACCACCCACACCATATCACTACTTCAAAACACAATCTCCCTTGGTTCAGTAAAGATTTAAAGAAAATTTGCAAAAGTAAGAGACGACTCAAAACACTACAAATGAGGAAGACTGGCCAGAGTTCTATAACACCATGAGAAACATGCACAAACATCTTCGCTCTGTCAGACTGTCCTATATAAGCCGATTCCTAACATCTACGATAATGGAGAAACCGAAATCATTCAAAACTAATTTCATTTCTAAACTAAGACAAGATAACCAGGGTATTGGGAACCTGAGCATTGCAAGGAACATCATTAGCGACGACACACACAAAGCAGAAGCCTTAAATAACCAGTTCAAAAGTGCCTTTACAAACGAAGGAAATTCCACACTACTAGATATGGCCAGAAGTCCACATGGAGAAATCTTAACATTTCTACTAACAATTTCATTTAAAGGAGTATTTGACCAACTTTCCAAAATTAACACCTCTATATAGCAACGACTGGGTGACATTCACCATGGTTCCTAAACATATATGCCTCTCGTCTAGCACCAATATTACATGACATTTTCCAATCATCAGTCGACTCTGGTCAAGTCCCCAAAGCCTGGAAAGAAGCCAATGTAACATCTATTGTAAGGGCATCAACATCCAACTACAGACCAATATCTTTGACACCTGTGGTCTCTAAACTTATTGAACACATCATACACAACCATATCACGAAACACCTTGAACAGCACCACATTCTGTCTGACCACCAACATGGTTTACGTGCCAAAAGATAACAGAAACACAATTAATGCAAACAATCCACGACATCAGCAAATCCCTCGATGAGAAGAAATCGGTAGACATGGCCATCCTAGATTTAACTAAGGCATTCAATAAAGTTCCACATAAAAGACTAATCCACAAACTCAAATACTATGGCATTACTTCCTTACAGGAAGGACCCAACAGGTAATAATTGGATCAACTTCAACACCAACTCGAGTTACTTCGGTGGTATCACAGGGAACAGTACTGGGGCCACTACTTTTCCTACTTTACATAAATGACCTTCCTAACAACCTCTCTTCAAATGTTCGCCTCTTATATTCACCGATTAAAATAGACAAAGGCACTTTTCTCCTCCAAAACGATTTGCTCAGGCATGAAGAATGGCAGAACACTTGGCTTATGAAATTTAACCCCAATAAATGCTTAACAGTGACCCTAGCCTCGAGAAAACCCACAGTATTATCTTGGCATACAAATAACAAATATACTAAACTGGACAGTACCATGCAACTCAATCACAAACAAAGCACAACAACTACTTAGAATTATTAGGAGAAATTTAGATAAATGCCCAACCAACATTAAGTCCGTGGCTTACACAACCCTCGTCCGCCAAATACTTGAATACGCGTCAGCATCATGGGATCCACATTGCCTAAAGAATATCAAAGCTATAGAAAGAACACAAAGACAAGCCGCCAGATTTTGTAAGCACAACTACTCTAGAGAGCCAGGAACGATAACACAACTCCTTAAAGACCTTCAGTGGGACACCCTCCAAACAAGAAGGAAAATCAAAAGACCAAGCATGTTATATAAGATGGAACACAACCTTATAGATACCCCACTTGAACAATATATCAAATGCAATACCATATGCTCAAGCAAACACGATAATCAGTTCCGGCAAATCAGGCACTCAACAAACATACTTGAAACTAGTTTCGTCTCAACCACAATAAAAGACTGGAATTCTCTACCTCCGAGCATTGTATCTTGTATATTACTTAATTCATTTCAGAGTAATCTCGTAAAACATCTAAACAATTAAACCATACGAGCCACCAAGCGCACCGGCGTGATGTGTCCTTGGGACAGTTTGCCAGTATGAATATACAAATAGTCGGAGTTCGTTGATTGTAGGTATATTCTCGGTAGGACTATGTTCCCACTTTATTTCTATCAGTAGGGTACTTTGTCAAAGAGTGGACAGGACTGGAGATCGCCGACTCCCAGAGGGCTGTGGTGAGTAGGGAAACGAGGAGAGAGCTGGTTAAAAGTATTTAGTGGTGCCCCAACGATCCTTACGGGTTATGGTGAAGTGAAGAGGGGTACATTAGTTGGTGATGTTAGAAAGAATGAACTTGTTTTCTTTATTGTGAAGGAGCACACGCATAACTAACACGTAGGGGAGACCGGTGTACAGTAGATCGGAAATTCTTCTTTTGCCACATTCCTCCCACCCGAATGACAGCACAGTTCATTTATATGGTGGAAATGTTAGATGGTCTACAACTGCCACAATGTTGGCTGAAAGGGGGTTGAAAATTTAAAAAAATCTGACTCACTTTGCCCCAATGTGACAGAATGGATCACTACCAGGGGCACAGTGAATTATGCATTATATTATAATAAATTATTCACGAATATTGTATTTATTTGACTGAAATAAGCTAATTCGCTAACATTTACATTAAATATGCTTAAACAATGATATGGGTTATAATTATTACAATTATTATGCTTACGTTACAATAGTAAAATGTGCCTAATGGCTGTAGGCAAACATCGAAAAACAAATAATTTGCAAATTACAGCTAAATATAATTCTACAGGATTATGTTCAGGATTATAAAGATTGAAAGATTCCAAAGGTAACATAATTGTCATGTCTCGCATATTGAGCCACTGTATCCCTAATGCGCTCAATACACACACGTGCTATTTCTCTACAAATGGCCGTCTGCAGCGGAGAGAGCACGTGTTCGTTAACTTAATGATGCATTGGTCTAATTACTAACATGTGCTTGGTTCCCTATTCCTATATGTTCTACACTAAATAATAATAATAAGATAACTTTTATTGCGCCTAAATCCTTGGAAACGAAGCTCAGACGCGCATCAAAACAAAAACAATAGTCGTGAAATTTTACTTTTGATAAGGAAAACACATACATTACCTTGCTATTCGCCACCAGCGAGATCTGTCTCGAGTAGAATCGTTTGATTTAGATGGGGATTGCCTAGAGGCATAAACTGAAGACTGCATCTTTGGATTCTCGTGTGTCAGTTTCTATAAATAGCCACTGTTTCACTGTCCTCCTTGATCCACTGTGCCCCGGTCTCCCCTACAACTGTCAAGTGGTGGCTTTGCTACTGGTTTTCAAAGTTTGCTAATGAATTAGTAGTTGTGGGCTTTGGCGACGCATGGCACAATCTCAGCGTTTTTAGTACGGCTGTCATAGACAGGGATTCGATCGATTGTAAATACAGCTGCATTCCAATATATCATAACTATAGCTACATGTATTTATAGTAGCACATGCGACAGTAATATTCTTTGAGAGATAATTTGCTAGTCAGTATATTTGGTTTTATCACAATCCAACCGATCATTTATTAATAATCATTCATAACTCTAACCAATCGAATTATCTGTCATTTGATGGACATTGAATAATAAATTTGCATAGAAGTAAACAAGTCATTTCCGTGTATTTTTTATATATATATTTTTTTATATTAACTATTATTTTAAATCGTGTGATGATATAATCACACCACAATACACCACCCACACGCATGCACACACAATAGTTACACGCACGCTCGCACGGACACACACGCACGCACACGCACACACACACGAACCACACGCACACACATACACACACACATGAACCGCACGCACGCACGCACGCACGCACGAACCATACGCACACACACACACGCACACACACACACACACACACACACACACACACACACACACACACACACACACACACACACACACACACACACACACACACACACACACACATGTACACACAATAAAATCGCAGCCAGACATAAACACAATAGTGGAGTAACGTGGCGGCAGTTTGCAGAAGCATGTTTACCGAAGTAGTACGAGTCTTAGCCGCTTGACGGCGCGCGCGGTGTCATTATGCTGATGAGATAGTCCGGGAATGCCAAATAAGGCACAGGTTGCTATCGATACGACCCGGCCGGGCTGCGAGCACAGCGAACTCGCCGCCGAAACACCGATGTTTACGTCCGCATCGCTAATAGGGTAAGGGGCACGAACGCCGGCGATTGGTCCTACCTGCCGATTTGCCCAAAATAGCAACACCGAGGCACGCATGCCGGCAGTGAATACACCCACACCTGGTGAAGAGTCTCGCCGGCCTTCGCTATTTCCCGGCGCTGTATTTCTATTAGATCTCTAGCCGATCGTCGCCGGTGAGTGCTTGTTTGTTTACGCGTCTTCTCTCGATTCATTGCCTTGACTCTTTTATGCAATCTACGTTGTTGCATTTCATTTATCATTCTGGGGCAGCACTGTTGTAATTATTACTCTATGTTTATATTAACGAAGCCCTTTCTATGCTAGTGGCGCTAACCATCGCCAGGTAATAAAGGCACCACGCCCATGCATCGGCTTCCGCATTGATTAGCACGCTGTCAATGATAAACACGCACATTCGTGCCGAAGGCGGGATGATTTTGCGGCGCGCGGTGCTGTTTATAGCTGTATTCCTAGGGGATGCCGCTGTTTCCAAGAAGAAATGAACGCCGTTTCCGAGATGATACGATCGGGCTCGCTGTAGTCGGCTTAATTCGACACGTATGATAATTCACTGCGTACACTCGCTATGCCGGGTTGCTGCTGTGATGCCAGTGGCTTGATCGGAGCAAATGCATCCGGGATGGAAATCCTTTATTAACGTGGCCAATATTATTAGTCTACGCCATTCTGGGCCATTCTTACCTCGTGTTTGCGATCCCAAAGATTGTCATCCCTTAACATCACATCGGGGTTTTCGCTTTCGAAATTAGCTAAATTAATATGTGTGCCTCAATCGGTATGGCGAGGCAGAAAGAATGTGTTGAGAGAGTAAACAAAATCTACATCTGGATCCCTGTGTAATGTGCCTGATTTCAAACCGTTCTTACAACATGTATATTTTTTAGGACGGTAGTAAAGTAGGATTACATATGTGTCATTCATATTTAGATTGTGTAACGTCGTACTTGAGACAGAGGTACGATTTTCGACACATTGTTTTGCAAAGGTTAACGGTGTAAGGTTATGAACTGCGTTGTGTAAACGTGGAGATATGGGGATAGACACATCGTAGTTTCGTTTTAAAGCCTGTGGTCAGGCAAACATGCACAGATTCATGAACGATTTGTGGATCTGCAGCAGTTGATTATACAGGCTTGTAATGTTTATATTAGGTTTACGACTCGGGCTAAGGCCATACATTGAGTGAGATCTTGGTGATGTTAGACGACGTGCAACGAGTGGAGTTTGTGGTTAATCAGACACGTATTCGCTGCTTCCTACGCTTGGTCGGTGTCATCCAATTTATTTCTAGCACGAATACCGTGCCTCTCTTGCTTGGGTACTGGCGTTGCCTTGACGCGAGCTGGCCCGGTGAAAGGCTGTTTGCGTTATGCTGCAATAAGCATTGATCAACGAGTGACCCCGATGTCATATTTATGCTACGACTACAACACAAGACACGCTGAGTCAACGCCTGGATACCACACCACCCAGTGCAAGCCAGTACACCTCGTATACTTTCGACTCGACTTTTCCACCGAGATATGTTAATAGTATGTATTATACAGGTCGGTGGCAGATCTTGCTCAATATATGACCACGGCGCTAGCATGACTGCCATTCACAGCGCAATAAATTATTATCATGCAATGTTTTCTATCGGTGCCTGCGGAATATGTTAGACTTCCAAGGCGACACTATCGATTCTATCTTTATGAATGTGCGCATTGCACTGAATAGAGGTCGTTGCGACGTGGAAATGGTGCCTACGCTACACGGACGGTGTTTGCTGTCATCGTCTGAGCGCGGCCCAGCCATTCCTCCGCGGCCTTCTCTCCACGAGACAATTGAAGGCGATGACCCTAACGCGGCCTTTACTCGCGGTCAATCAATAGCTGACCGCAGCAGCAGTGCCCGTTCTGGCGCGGCTGTCGTAAGGTTCCACCCAACCTGATAATCCCCATCGGAATTTTCCGTTGATTTCCAGAAATAAGCGCGGCGGTGGAGATTTCGCAATTTCGAAGGCTGTTGGGTGACGGAGAAGGCTGAGTCTCCCGTCCTTGCTCCTGCCACCAGTGGCCCTACCCGTCGCATTTGAGAACCACATCCCTGGTGTGCAATCCTACATCGATACCAATGCTTTCCCGCGTGCGTAGCGGCCAATGAAATGCCTGATAATACTTATAATGGCGTACTTGACGAGTGTCGATTGACTCATTTGTTGACCTGTAAAGATATTAACGACAGTGCTTTGTTTCTTGACACAAAGCGCACCGTTTTAGCAACGGAGACGATTTCGTGTAAGACAATCACAGTTAACACAGTCACGTAGACACTTGTCTAAATATTATTTGAATTACAGAACAGATATAACTACAAAACAAATAAAACATACCAATTAGTGACAGTCTTACACATTTTGAAAATGTCGTCATCTGGAGCAAAGTTCACCACGGTGTACTGACATTTTTGGCGTGTTTTTGTTTAATAATTAATAATATAACTGCATTTCACAAATGGGGTAACGCCATTAATACAAGGAATGCCTTAGCACTCATAAAGGGTCGGTTTTATAACTGTTGCAAGTACTATCCAAAATATGACCATTTTATTTACTACAAGATACTAACCCGTATTTACAATTTACGTTAGTCGCCCTTTGGTTTGGCAATCTACCTTGCAGTAGCAAAATAGGTTATATTATTTATAAAATAATATAACAAAAATCGCTAAATAGCAGGGGCAGTGACCCAGTGCTTACACTCTCAATATCTGCCACTGCCAAGCAAAATAATGAGTGCGCTATCCCCACGCAGCTGTGAACACGACAGCAAACGTTATATCCGTAATTGAACAAATGTTGTCGACGTCGTTGGTGACACAAACCCGATATTGTCACTATTCGGGAATTATGGTATCGCGTAGATCTAGTATACGCCAGTCATTAACTGTGTCCCATTAGAACGACACAAGTATCCTGGTTTTAAGCCTGTTTCGACAGCGGTGGCTTTGCGCGTTATTGCATCAGAATCTGTGTCTGTATCAACTTCCGTAATTGGGCGACAATGACTGTGAACGTACCGCAATAGGGATTCAGACGAGAAGTCGGTCAGAAAAGCGTCACTGTTGGCGGCTGGCCAAAGCCACACACACACACACACACACACACACACACACACACACACACACACACACACACACACACACACACACACACACACACACACACACACACACACACACACACACACACACACACACACACACACAGTGCATTCTTTGTACGGGGCGGATTATTCTTCTCCGGCTTTTCGATTCTTGGTCGGTCACGAGAGGGCTAGACAGAACTGATTTTTTAAGCGCTGCCAGCCAAGCACGGGGGGGGGGGCAGGGCCAATGGTTGGTGTGGAACAGGTCAAATTAAACTTCTTCGTTCATTCGCAAAGGCATAATTAGCTGCACATGCCGACGGATAGATAGACACGGGAGTGGATGATCGTGTGCACCGGTGTCTGGTGATCTCTGGTGCAATCTAGTGTGTTTGTTAGGCGAGATGTGTTTATTTTACATAATAAAACACATCCTACTACAATAGAGCAAGCATGTGTGTGTGTGTGTGTGTGTGTGTGTGTGTGTGTGTGTGTGTGTGTGTGTGTGTTGTGTGTGTGCGTGTGCGTGTGCGTGCGTGTGCGTGCGCATGTGCGTGCTTGATTCGCCCTTGCTTTTAAGCCTTTGATCAACAATCACAGCAGTGTAATGACTACGATATCGACTTAGTTAATATGCCCCTTGAGGCAAGTTCCAGTCGTCAGATCCTGACAAAAGTGGGTATCTTCTTTTAATTAATAATGTTTTTATTTCAGACAAGCATTGTGTCCATATTGGAAGAAGAAAAAAATCCGTATAAAAATAGAAACAACTAAATAAAGAAAAAAATAAATGTGTTAATACAAACATCATTAACGTGTTAGGCATAAACGTAATCAGTTAGTCAGATCAAATCGCGCCTGTGCGGTAGCTCCCATCACTGGATGACTGGACCAGATCATGTACAGCGCTAACGAATCCACGAGCTTACGTCTTACCAAATTCTTGGCAAGGGCTCGGGTGTCGAGGCTCCTTCGGGGAACGAGGCGAAAGGTGGAGCGATAGAAGCAATCAGGCGGACGGATAACAGCGAGGTATACTCGAGCCACAGCGATAACGTTTTCACCTCAAACAACCAACGCATTTCAACTGGTTGACCGTGACTCGCGTTGATGGTTGAAAAAACACAAGTGACAGTGAAATACAAAATGCTTTCTTATATACGATAATTTCTTAGTAATTTTGGCGTGAGAATGAAAAATGGAGGGATGGAGTTGCATCGCCTAGAGCATTGCAACAGTACATAATTAACCGTATCAGGGAGCCATGTGGAGGACCTAATATGAGCAAATTGCACGTTTCTGTTGGATGACATCATACCGTCTGTCTGCAGCCTTGTTGTCCTTTTAGTCGAACGTGACCACATACAGGAGGTCTGCCCAAGGTAAGAACCCTGGCGTCTACACCCAAAGACAACTGTCGTCGAATCAAACTCATAGGTTTTGGTGAGTCCCTCATGAACAGTAAATACCGGGAGGTGTGTTTGTGGAAGAAATGCGTCTCGCCAGGGCAAAACCTGTATAGCGGAGCTAAAATTAATAAGTCAATTTATTTACGTTAATAAATGACGTGCTTTCTTGAGAGGCAGTTATTTTCAATACTATACATTCCACGAAGCCTAACGTCAGTCAAGACAAAGAAGTTCATTTTTTTAAAGTTAAACAAGTAAATAAAATAAAATAAATGTCAGTGCGACCTTTCTACAGCAGTGGTTTCAAGGTCACATAAAAACGTGTCTTTGATAGTAAATTGAACGCGGAAACAGTTTCTCGCTTAAACCGCAACCCATATTTACATAAATAATGTGTGCGCTTGTCTCATATTCAAATCGACTGGCAATTTCCAGTGCGCTCCGACGGCCGGGAATCCCGTGGTTATGTGACGGCGAAAGGGGCCAGGTTCAGCCACGCGTATATCAACCAAGACAAGGCGCTGTTGATTAGTCATACGTGAAGACAGGTACACGCGTACGGGAAAAAGACAGACACACTGATGGGGAGGGGTTGGGGTGAACGGGCTGGAGAGAGAGAGAAGGAGGGAGAGAGGGAGAGAGGGAAGGTGGGCGGCACGGAGGTAGATATGTAGGGATACAGGGAGAGAAATTGGGAAATTATGCTAGGGAGGAGGGAATTTGGTAGAGGGGAGGTAGCGCAGAAAATGGGAGAAGCGGGAACGAGGCAAGGAAGTGGAAATAATGGGGTCAGAAGGAGGGGAGGTGAGGAAGAGGGACGGGGTAATGCGGAAAGGATGGAAGGTGGAGGGAGTAAGGGGGAGGAACACAAATGAAAAAAGGGAGGGAGAAAGGGAAGGGGAGTAGGCGAGAGAAAGAGGAATAGCCCGACAGATAGATGGGTACAACGAGGGATAAGGAACCTCCCGGGTACGGAGGGAGACCCATCTTTGAGGGCGGGGGGGGGGGTAGAGAGAGTGACACACCTCGGGGTTAGAGCCTATCGGGTGGGCAGGGGTATGCTGGTCTCGAAGGGTATCCTATCCAACCCTGGGTCGACAAAATGGGATAACGGCCAAACGAGGGTAAAGGGTGGAGAAGGGTAACAAGCAGTTTAGACACACCTTAAATAGAGGGGCAGGGGAAACCCCATCCAGGGACGCTGGTTATATGGCGTTATCTCCGGTGTTGGAATTTAAATACTCGTGGGAGGAATGAGGATTGATACAATCGTTTTGCATATTATTATGTTATCACATCCGGCAGTGCCAGCACATCCAGCCGAGGGGAACAAATGAGCAGTCAAAGTAGACAGCATGGTCGAAGTTCAAGGATGCGTTAGCGAATAAACATATTGCACCAACAATACATAATTCAGCACAACTGACAGTTGTCACCGAGTCATCGTAGTATGGCTCACTTGTTTACGCTATAAAAGTTGTGTTTCATTTGCAACGACGTTAGATGGAATGTGCTGTACAGACAGTAACGGTAAGTAATGTTTGGTTGAAAGTGTGAGAGAGATTTGTAGGGGTAGAAGGAGACGAACCTAAAATAAATAAATAAAATAATATATATATATATTACTTATTTATTTGTTACTACATAGTAGCTGCATATTCAGTGACTTCTAGTTCGTATTAATATACACTAGGCCTAAACATATAGTGCTTAGATCTGCATATTTCAGTGAAGGCTCTAGCGACTTTGCACGTAATGCGCGATATTCGTTAGGCAATTATTTCAATACGATTGCTTTCACATAAAGGCGTTTATTAGACACTGTATGGCTCAAATCGTTATTTTTTTTAAAGTACTGCATATATTTCACAGTCATGTTAAGGTCTACCTCTTTTCTTTTAATGAATGTTTCATTCACTTAGACAATAACCGCCGTGATAGTGGCTCGTCTAGACGTCTTAATTGACGGGATTAGAACCTCGTCAAAGGAATAACGATCTGAACAATGTATTATTGTTTACGTCTTATTTAGGCTGGGCCCGAAAACAAAGACGTTATGACAGAATTGTACATTAATAGACAGGTGTGCTAGTGTATGATAGCCATCTGATTTCTCAAGTTCACCAGATTAATGCCGTTAACAACCGTCTCCCAAATATAGCCATATGTCATTAACCCCTCGATCCTCGTGTTCATCCCTCGATCCTTGTGTTCACCCCTCGATCCTCGTGCTCATCCCTCGATCCTTGTGTTCACCCCTCGATCCTCGTGTTCACCCCCGACCCTCGTGTTCACCCCTCGATCCTCGTGTTTACCCATCGATCCTCGTGTTCACCACTCGATCCTCGTGTTCACCCCTCGATCCTCGTGTTCATCCATCTATCCCCGTGTTCACTCCCTTTTTTTACCCCTCAATTGTCGTATTCAACCCTCGATCCTCGTGTTCACCCCCGATCCTCGTGTTCACCCATCGATCCTCGTGTTCACGCCTCAATTCTCGTGTTCACCCCTCGATCATCAGGTTCACCCTTCGATCTACGTGTTCACCCTCGATCCTCGTGTTCACCCTCGATCCTCGTGTTCACCCCTAGATACTCGTGTTCACCCATCGATACTCTTGTTCACCTCTCGATACTCATATTCACGCCTCAGTCCTGGTGTTCACCCATCGATACTCGTGTTCACCTCTCGATACTCATATTCACGCCTCAGTCCTGGTGTTTACCCATCGATACTCGTGTTCACCTCTCGATACTCATATTCACGCCTCAGTCCTGGTGTTCACCCCACCAGTCATCGTATTCAACTAGGGAACATTCGTGCTAAATAGCTAATAATAACCTGTGCAGCGATCAAGCGACGATATATGTCGTCATGGTAACGGCAACTCCGCGTGCGCATAAAACATGAACCCGGCTGGCACAGACGGAAGCGATATCGACTGAACGCCGAGCGGTTTGTGGTCGCATTCGTTTTGTCTCTAGCATATAAATAAAGTCCGCGGTGTTTTTCCATGACAGCACCAAAACACAGCAGTGGCAATCGTCACAAAAAATCCTTTTAGGCCGGTCAGTAGGCCATTCTTGCACGCGCGTCCGTCAGCAAGTGCGATTAAACCTGTGGGATATTACCCGGAAGTCGGGGCTACCACATTATTCAGAAGAAGAAGAAGTAAACGTCGCCGGCTTCTTGTTGACGTGTTGGTCGTCTTAGTGTATAAATAACGATGCTTCTCTGCTGTGAATTTTTGCTGGTATCCTGTATTTTTGTATTATAAAAACACTTTTCTGTGTATTTTTGGCGGAAGGCTGACCACAGGCTACTGGAAGGATGGTTCAGCTGTTGTAAATTGTAAAGTAAACGGGACGCGGAGTCCACCAGCTCAATAGGATGTAGGTGCAGTGCGGTGTTGCAGACCATCTGTCTAGAGAATGGGGTGCGATTGTATTTCTCTCCTCCTGCAGCTCGAACAATTTCATCCACCCCTCGTTGCCCCAGTTTAGTTATACAGATCAGTATGTGGATTATGTCACTAATCTCACCATATATACGACTTCAGATATCAGCGGCTGGGTCTACTAGCCGGCGGGGCAAGATTCTTTCTTCCATGTTGTTCTTGTTTTCTTATGTTTGAAGAACATGCATCTATCAAATATATGTTATCTGCGCCATAATGCTGGATTAGCAAGAGTGGCAATGAGTTATGCAGGATTAGCAAGGGTGGTAATTAGTTATGCGGGATTAGCAAGTGTGGTAATTAGTTATGCGGGATTAGCAAAGGTGGTGATTAGTTATGCGGGATAGGCAAGGGTGGTCATTAGTTATGCGGGATTAGCAAGGGTGGACATTATTAACAGACAGTTCGCTGAACACTGGTTGTTTCGAATGTGGGAAAATCGGGTGCTGCATGTTTTGTTTATTTTGCTGGCTAAAAATTCAAATTGTAAACACTGTTTCGGGCATATTACACGCAATTTGGGGGAGAAGTATATCGTCAGCGTATTTGTTCAATTATTTTAATTAATATGAAAAAACAAAGAACGTACAACCTACATTTAATGTAGGCCAATATCAGTATCGCTGCAGGCATCAACTTAAAACAACTTAAGGTCTTCCCTCGTTCAACATCATGTTAAATTGTATAAACTTTATCTTTTCTGTAGTTTAACCTTTAATGTGTATATTAGAGAAGTAAGTGAACCCACATTTTAAATATAATTTTACCGTTATATAATATTATTTATTAATGTCAACCATGCAATGTATTAAAGATGACTTTCGGGACGAAACATTCAGATGAAACGGACGGCCAACTATATAAAAACACTTGTAGTTCACTTTAACTCGCTTTTATTGCGTCAAGATTGCATATAGTTCATTATGTACAATGATTTTACAATACAATAATTTATCATTGGAAATTAACAAGAGTGTATCTTTCATCCTTAGCCTTGTCAACCCACATTCTCTTATAGACGATCTTTGTGCATAGGTCCCAGTATGTTAGTATCGTTCTGGGTGATTAGTCTTTACTTACCATGCACAGGCGTTGTGTTCAGATTTCTGTTTACGGATATGTGTTGTCTGGTCATGTAAATCCAGTGCCACTGTTGATTTGAATAATAATGACACTGTGCGCCACTGGACACGTGGAATTAGCGTAGGTGTATAATGGTGCTCGGAATCTGTTCCGCTTACTATGATATAACGTCTCACAAACAAAGTCCCGCGATACGGCACAGCATGCAGTCGGCCCAGGCGACTAATTATCACCGTCGGCCAAGCACTTGCTCAAGCGCCGTTAGCGATAGGATCTCCGCACATATAAGATACGTAAATACTCGCGCCGTTGGTCTTAGTGGGCGGTTTTTATCCGAGAAGTGCCGGCTTGAAAGCGCCGTGTTTACTGGATGCGTAACGCGGTGTAAGCTCAGTAGAGCAATAGCGGTCCGACATTGCAAACGCGCCGCAGCAACACTTATTAGCACACGACCGTATCGTCCCGTGGCGGAGACGAGGGTACGGATACCGACTGCGTACATACAGAGAGGTCAGTACTGGGTGTTTACAGGTGTAAAGACGCATACGCATATATCGTCTTTGTTTTGAGGGAAAGACTCCACATATTATTATAACGTTAGGGGCGATTGTTCTGAATATTTTGGTTGTGTGTATAATACTATGTAGCAACACGTTAGTGTGAATATGACAGCTTGGTGGATATATATTCCCAATTACTTAACAGATGTTTCAATTACTATGTATGAGTACGCAAATTGAATAGTGGACAGCGGTACACGTTCCAACAGAGAACACGTTACGGAATTATTGAGTGCCCCTATCACCTGTTATGATATCCATTATGAATGGAAACCTAATAAAGCATTCCATCATCGATAGTGTCCATGAACACCTGTGGTGATTTAGGATCTCGGAAGGGTGGGCACGTTTGGTCACACATTAGTTGGCCACATGCTTCTACGCAGTGGCGTAACGAGGCGTACAAAACAAATTCTGAACCTAAAGCCAAGAGGTGACCCAAACTCCCAGTCATGGCACTGAGTATTTCGTAGCAGGAAACACATTTGCTAATAGTACAGCCTCAGAAGGCAAGTGTCCGCGTTTGAAATACATCGGACAAATATCAGGCTCTCTGGTACAAGTATCACATCGTTATTAATGTAATCAAAACTTGTTGTTGTTATTATTATTATAAACATTTAATGTAATGACGTACGGTTCGACAATCGCACAATTAATTGCAGACGTTCTATGCTTAATATATCATCTCGCTTGTTTTGGGTAAGGCGTTTAGTGTATGATTGTCACGGGGTTATTGGGTTCGACACTGTATAAATAAAGCAAGTATAGCAGAAGTGGCCAGTGTTGCTATATGCAATCCAACCGCTATTATTCATCGTACTAAAGTGTCCACACCGCAATATAAACCCTATTATACTGTGGATTTAGAAGCACTTCTGTATTGATGAAGTCAGTAGAGTATGTTTTGTGTGCCTTGCAAATGGTGTTTTTGTGCGATCTCAATAGGCAGGCGTTGGCCTCACATCCATAAACTCACTGGCTAGGCAAAAAAGCAACAACAGTAATTTATATATCGATCATTGAGGGTAAAAAATTGACGTACACCAGGCTAGGGAATGTTCGTTATTTTATATTAGATTGCCTTCACAAATTTCGCAGAAGAGAATCCGCGTTGGCCGGTGTTTACTGATGCAGTGAAAGCCCAAAGGAGATTGTTCCGACGAGCCGAAGAAACAGGTCGCTCAAAATCTAACGACGATTGTCGAGGAACATGTAACGTAATACGATCGCTTTTACTCTATTCTCAATTACAAGTCGGTTAGTCGCTCTTCTTCGACTGTCATGTTCGGACATGTGCACCTGTAAATATGGTGCTATGTTACACATATAATTATGTCCGATGTCACGTTCATACGTGCACATATCAAAATGTTTTCATGTATGCGCAAAAGTCGGCCCCCTACTGATATGGGCACTAAATATATTATATAAATTCATGAATCACTGACATCCGCCATAGTTGTCTATGTCTATATAATAATCGGCAAGAATACGAATGTTATTACGCGGGGGGGGGGGGCGAATGTTAAAACCCTGCACGGAATTTAGATGCACTTGTCCAGTGTAGTATTAACGTATTTTTGTTGAAAAAAAGGTAGAAAATGCATGTCAATGTTGAACTTACTAACTTTGGCATATTAAGTTTGGAAGCGTAGGCAAACTCCTTACGTTTATAGATGTGTAGAATGTCGAAGAAAGCATGCTGATTAGTCATTATTAACCAATCGCTGAGCCGTAATTTGTACACCGTATCAGTATTGGTGTGGAATTAAGCAGACATTAATTTGAACTGGTTACCGTTAATGCGATGAGTACGGACATGTTGCGCTACTGCGTAAAAGAGGATAGGCGATTTTTATCACATCTCTCTCGCTGTAGTGCTTTGTTTAGAGGGTGGCCTGACTGTTTTTGCTCCAACTAGATAAGCGTTCGTTCTCGTTTGTCTTACGTCGACTCACGTAGGCGACGGCGTAGTGTTCTGGCACATGGCCAGTGGCAAAGTGCCAACCGCCTACACCAAGTATCAACGGAAATGCACAAGTTTGACCATTTCTCGAAGACAACGGTCATTGGTCATTGGAAGACCGTAACTTGTCTCTGTGTCGTCAGTCGTGGCGTCATGTCTGACAATTACGTTGCTGTGGTCACGGTGACCTTTTATTCTGAAGGCAGGCCACATCCCGTGGTAATAAACGTCCACTTTCACTTCACAAGGCATCTCGCGATATTGCTTTAAAGAGAGGATGGCTGTTTCGTTACCCGGCATATTATTATTAGCAGGAAGTTCGTCGAATGATATACTTTATCATGTGGGAACCAAGTAATCGTGCAAGTGAATTGCGGTTAGTCCCTCCTGCCTCCGTGATATGTAGGCCTACTGCCAACAGAGGGTGTTAGTCCCGCCTGCCTCCGTGACGTGTAGGCCTACTGCCAACAGAGGGTGTTAGTCCCGCCTGCCTCCGTGACGTGTAGGGTTACTGCCAACAGAGGGTGTTAGTCCCGCCTGCCTCCGTGACGTGTAGGCCTACTGCCAACAGAGGGTGTTTACAATATGAAAGTTTTGTTAACATTTTGAACAGTTTACGGGAGCAGCGATCAAACTGCGAACACTGTTTCTGGCTTATTAATTAAACACAATTTGTCATAGGACGGTGGCCTATACATTGATCTAGTATCAAGAACATTCTTATAAATAAGAAACAAACAGCCTCCGTTTAAACGGCATTGTGTACGTGGAAAGCAATACGCCTATGCTCGAAAAATACACCATGCAGTTACCGCAATGCGTCAGCGAATTCTGACAGGCGGGGGTTGGGTGATAGCACAGTACGTTATCCTAGAAATCTACAGGTCGGAACTCAGTTGAGGCAAAGCAACTTGACCCTGGTCGGCCGGGATGATGCAGTCAGTGCCGGGCTCGATGCTCAGCAAATGGAAACCAGGCCTACGGACAACGCTGGTGTGAGCATGCTGCCTGGAAATGGTAAAATGCCAGGAATTCTCGGCGGTGCTGATTACTGTCGACGCCGACGGAAACAGTCGTTAGGCGGAACGCGGCGGGTACTTCCGGTCCCGCCGATTACTTCACCTCGCGGTCGCCGTAACAGCTGTCGAACGCACGGGAGGCGGTCGGACATGTAAGAGGGCCATACACCGCCCGTAACAGCGGCAGTAACTACAACAATGGCATGCTCCACCAGCCGTGTCTCCTGTGTTTTTTGAGTCGATATGCAGAGATGAAATATATAGACACCTTTATATTAGCAACCTAACTTAGTTTGGTTCACACTGTACAGAATACATTACACAGTAAATCAATATTTATATATATGGAGTTTCCATAATCATTGGTTCGAGTCATTGGCAGGCGATGCTTTATATGTGCACGATTCAAAGTCGTCGTTGACAGGCCGACATCTCCTCTCGATAAACACAAGTTCGCCCAAGGCGATTGGTCCAGGTGATCTCATATTGAAAGATATCAGCGTATTTCCATCGATTGCAGATGGGTCTGTTGCGATACATTAGGGAAATATCTTCCCCGTGCGCGTCATTTTCACTGCTAGCTGCGTTATCGGATGGGTGTACATTCACAGAGACAACTGCAGTAGCCTTCCTCGGTAACCGCCATTCTACTAGAAAAAAGACGTTTGTGAACATGGACTAGCCTGGGCATGATGACGGGCAGGCGGCGCTCAAGGGATGAGGGTTTGGACTGGGAAAACACTTGCCAAGTGCCAACCGTTGTCGGGACTCGGTGTATGCATGGGATGTGAAGTCACGGTGCGCGTACACGTGTGCCCGTGTGTATGCCGTAAACTATTAAGACGATCGAGTCTGTTCCGTTACCCGATATCACCATCTCACGCATGGGCGGTAAGTCAGTGTTCGACTACCTCTGTGTGGTATATTGCCAACGCAACTTTACGGAAGTTCGCACGTCGCCCCAACTGCTGTCGTCGCAGGCCTTGATGTTGGGAACCAGGCGACATCAAACAACTATTCCGGAAACATCCTGTTATAGGTCGGTTGCCTCGCCTGCCTGCGCTGTTGGCACATTTGTACACATTTTGAATATTTCGTGTTCGATTTGAAAGTTTCATGTGCGCAACAGTGACACCGAAAACACTAATTCTGGGTTATTAAGCGCAATTTGGCGAGCAACAAACTTTCGACAGATATATTTTACGAACATAGAAATAATTTAAGAACATGCAAGGTAGGTTTAACCGCCGGTCAAACTGGCGCTATTTCCGACCGATGTTGTGTATTGCGAGATTGACTCTTGAGAACACGACTGTTTGACTACGATATCAGACATGTTTGGACCAGACAGCGGCTCGGCTAGACTGTCAATTCGCGGCTACGACAATACTCCATACACGGCGCGCGAGTCATGTTACCAATATCAATCACATTGATCGATATTATAAAGCAAAACAACATTGTTCGCAATCGTTACGAACCCATTCATGCGTGTCTACGCTGACATTTTACTGCGAGGCGTCATTCAACGTTCTCGTACTAAGCGCTGGATAAGACCGCTAATTAACCAGAATATCATGCGCAGCGTAGAATGTCGATAATATCCACAGACAATGCGTAGTCTCTTACATTAACGCGGCCTTTGAAAAATCGATGAATACCCACCCGTTAGTCGTTCCTTGTGACAGGATAGTTAGATCGCGGTTTCCCAGAAATGTATGCACACATAAAAACGTATCCGTACAAATGGTGGATCATTGAAGAAACACGGTGCGTCTTTGGTATTGGCGTCGTGATTAAACGCCAGCATGATTGAGTAAGTTGCCACATTTCTCACGCGATTAGAGCGGCGTGTTGATTTTATGGGACAGTCAGTGAGTCATCAGTGAAAGGTGCTGTTGTTTGTTGGTGTTAGTTCGTCATTACTAGTGTATTGATCAATTCGTACTGGTTCTATTACAATTATGAACGACGTGTAATGATTTATAGTGATGCTAACGATGAGTCATCAGTGAAAGGTGCTGTTGTTTGTTGGTGTTAGTTCGTCATTACTAGTGTATTGATCAATTCGTACTGGTTCTATTACAATTATGAACGACGTGTAATGATTTATAGTGATGCTAACGAAGCGGCTGGCTACACAGGTCAATAATCTCGTTAAGTTGACTTTCTTCGCAATGGTTCCTATACTCAGACCATTTCAATTCTTTTACAGTTTAGGCATACTGTACAGTCCATAGATTATTTTGTCCGTTCTGTAGGCATAGGCAGGTATGATAATCAACTGGCCTGCACGGAGTAGACCTACATGGTGTTCTTTTTGGTTGTCATTGTTCATACGAGTCATTGCACCCAGAACTTGTTGTGAAACTGGCTGATACGTGTGTACATGTGTCGCGTAAAAAAGCGTGCCTGGACTGCCCGCGGGTGTTCCCGTGTTGGAAAAAGTCCGGTGCGGCCAACCAAGCGTGACGGAATTTCGTTTAGCTCGAAGGTAAACAGGAGCACGTGACGACGCTACTGGTTATTACGTCAGCGTATCTACGTCATCGTCTGCGTCCCTTCAGTAAGCTACGCTGATTATTTCAGGCACACAATCTATTGTTAGCGCCATTACGCATCGGGTTCTCGTGCTTGTTTATGTGCTAATTACCTTGATTAGCTACAACTTTGTTCCGTGGATGTGTTTCTCAAATCAACGACTTTGTATTTGTAGCCCCCGAGGGGATAAACAGGCTGACCCACTCGCTTCGGGTGACTGTTGCATAAAAGTGTTATAGCCGAAATAGTAAACTAATACCGTTTAAGAATCGAGCTTAGTGCATTGTTAACCGATATTAATATATGTTTTACGTTTTATTAACACACAATTAGACTTGTGTAGAGTCTTGTTAACCCACAATAAGACATGTTTCGCATGTTTTTAACTCACAAAAAATACCCGTTTAACGTCTTGTTAATCCATATAATAAGACTAGTTTTGCATTTTATTATCGCATAAGTAGATATACCTATTATCATCGGTTCGCAAATACGCCACGACGGGCAGCAGTTGACGGTTGTAATATAAGCCCATGCTTTCACCACGACGGAACGTGCGTCGTATATCGGTGGATGGGTTTGAGATCGGGGGGTTGAGGGGGGAGTGGTGAAGGCAGACGAATGACCAAACAAACTACTCATTCTGGTCATTATTTCCGGAATTGACACTGCTAACCAGAACACGTAGTTAATGGAGTTGTTAAGAGCTTGATTCACGAGATCGTCATTTTAGATCTCCCCAAGGCGCATTCCCAAGGTGTTCGTACTTTCGCATGTCTCCCCTCTTGTTCATTCTTGTTCATTCTGTGCAGGCAGAGTTACCACCGACGCCTGATATCGAGGCTAGACGGTACCGTAAATGCGAGGTTGTCTGTTTCATTACCCGGAATCAGCCCATTCACTTGTATTTTGCCCGGCTTGTGATTTGGTGTGCGGGGATCTTCATAGATGTCTGTGGGTATGTGCCTCTGCAATAAGTACCAATTAATATTTCGCGTACTCAACGTTCAAATTGCGAACAAAAACAACATATCTTCAATACTCTTTACATTAACGACAATAGTATTGTGTTAATAAATAAGGAACATACATCGTACATCGCACCTTTAACGTTGTTTACGCCAGGAACGAGTAATTAGTCAGGCATCCAAAAGGTCTTTTTAGCTAAACCTATAAATCGATATTTATTAATCAGTAGATTGTTCACATAGCCAATTATAGTTGGAATTTCACAATTATTCCAACCACATTAAATTATTGGAGGCTCGTGCTATCAAAGAGTGAAACAACTATTATGATCGGTTTTTAATTTGCATAATCCAACATGGCCGCCACCATATGAGTGTTTTGTCATAACCATTATCTTCGAATATAGTCAGCAAGCACATAATTGCAATAAACTGTAGGCAACTTACGTGTCAAAAGCAGCAAACCTCGTTGATGTACAAGAGCCAGTCGTAAGCTCTATAACTAGTTGTAGTCTGACATCTGTAGTCTGTAGTCTGACATCGTTCTGTGCAAAATGGCGGTATGTTGTTGTTGATTACGAATACTATCGACTTTGTGATTTCGTAAACTATGTATAAAAACGTTTTCAAATATTGGTAACGTACACTCGGAGTAGTACATCCATCTCTAGAGCCTTTAGTTTATATTAAAGGCTCTAGCCGCCGTGGTGTAGACCATAAACACGCCATTCGTCGACACCAATGTCCCGTCTGGCCGAGTTCATATCAACTTTCACCCATGGTGTGGTGGCCGCTCGACCTTCAATAATCACAGAACACTGATCCACCGATGACTTGTTAGCTCGTGACTACCAGTAAACCTATATTTATCATTGCCTCAGTCATCGCCTTTCTAGAAAACGAAACTAGCCCTCAGACCACAATCTTACATTGACACCTGCGCGTGGAAACACCGGAGAAAGTCTCCCCTGTTTAAATTATAAATGGAGGCAGTCTGTTCCTCCACCCGGAGTTCGTCAGCGTAGTGATTTGTAGCAGCACGTCTGCTGTGTTGAACGTGGGAAATGGGAAATTGTTGAACACCAAAGGGTATTGCGGTCAACTCAGCCCTCCTCGGCCGTATTGCCAATACAGGTTGTTTTCAAACTGGTTGTTTTGTTTACCATTTGAACATGCTCCGGGGTCGAAACTTTCAAATTGCCAACATTGTTGCGGGCTTACTAAACACAATTTGGCAAGCATTCTACCTTCAAATATTTGTTATTGTTTTAAAAACATTACATTAATTAATATAGGAAAAAGAATAGCCTCCTTTTAAAATTTCCTCCCGTTTTTTATTTTGCTCGGCACGTTTTACATACATTTCGCCAATAAATCGAACCAATCCTGTATCTACTAGGACTTGATTGGTCATTCGGGCAGATTTTATATCTAGTTTTAGTGATATCACTGCACATCTTTTATTACATTATTTTGACTGAATGCGGTTCGCCAGTAAAATTTAAAAAAGTAGTGCGACCGTATCAGAGCAGCCAAGTAGTGCGACCCTATCAGAGCAGCTAAGTAGTGCGACCCTATCAGAGCAGCCAAGTAGTGCGACCCTATCAGAGCAGCCAAGCAGTGTCAAGAAACATAGTACCGTACGCACTACCTGGCCATGTATGATCAGTTCGCACATTTAACACGATAAATAACCGTATGGTCATTCAATGTATGTAATACCCGTTCCAAAGATATAACGCAAATCGTTACAAAACTCTTTAAAGGGAGGGTGTAAGGTCATCGTTGTTTTATATTACTTAAAACAGTGTTCTTAAGATTAGAATGAATGTGTTGAAGGCGTAAATAATGCCCGCCACATTGTGTTTAATAAACCCGAAACTATGTTCGCTGTTTGATTTTTTTCTTCCGCGAAATGTAAACAAAACGTTCAGATCATCAATTATAGTGGAACCCGCTTAGTTTAACGGCAAAGGTCTTTGATGTTCAGCGTGGTCGCGCTGTTCCCACTTTCAAAACAACCCATTCAACAAACTGCATGTTAATAATAACTACCCTAGCTGATTCCGGGTAACGGAACATATAACCTCACTTTAACACCACCATGGTTGTTTACGGTATCCAGATGCCTACTTGTTAATTATTATATAAGGATCACATTATTATATTCAATCATTTTAAAATAATGACTTATAACATAACCATACTTGCGTGGTTTTGCGTAAGCGACACAACGTTTTACGTGCAAGGGGAGACATGTAGGTGGGTGCGTGCAAACTCTAACTGCAATGTTACATTACAATGAATGTGATTTTCTGATATGAAAACAGCAACACTGCGATTCAATACTGATTAATGACAGGTCGAACAATAGTTTTGCCAAAGCACGCCCAAACCTGCAATACTGCTAGGCCTGCATCGTTGCTTTCTATATAATTAATTTATATATAACTCATGTGATAGAACTATGGAACCAATACTCATAAATAATGTCGCTGTATCAGTACAACGTCACGCGCCGCCACACACCGTTCCGCACGGCTTCACGTGATTACCAGTAGGCCCTAGTGGTTATTTACCGCAGCAATATTCTACGCATCACTTTACACGATGTTGTTTCCTAGTACGTCTAACTGTTTCAACCGGGTTAAAATTCAGATTTACATCGCTGGTGTGTGTCCGCCCGGCGGCACTATCAACGGAGGGGGCATGAACTAAATACACACACGCGCGCACGCGCACACACACACACACACACACACACACACACACACACACACACACACACACACACACACACACACACACACACACACACACACACACACACACTCACTCACTCACTCACTCACTCAATTACTCACCAACATACGCACACACACGCCCACGCACACACACAAGCGCGCGCACATACACACACATACCACACATACACACATACACACACGCACACATGCACACATGCACACACGCACACACACACGCACGCACGCACGCACTCACAAATAAACAAACACAAGTAAATAAGCAAACAAGAAAGAACATGTAGAAGTAAACAAACAGACAAACGAACAAACAAAGAAGAACATACCCACGTAACATGGTTGAGCCGTAAGAGTCACGCCTCAGACTACGCCTTCAGCCCCCTCCCCCCCCCCGTTACAAATTAATTATTGTGGCTGGCCGTGCGCGGCGTCGTTGTGTGTCTGGCATGGAGTGGTGCACTGTACTGTCAACACATTTTCTCCAGGTAAATTTCCACCCCGTCGCTGCAGGAAGTATCGCATGATTTCTGTCGTCAGCGGTATCATTTCGAAACCTACATCAGTGGAAGCCAAGTACAAGCGAACCAACGTTTATCGGTGCATGTGATTTTTGTTCGTCGGTGCACAGCGTTGAGTGAGCTTTACTGTCGCGGTGCGGTTCGTTGCCGGACGCGTACGTTATTGCTGCGAAGTGCACGTTATTGCTGCGAAGTGTACGTTGTTACCGCGAAGTCTGCGTTGTTGCTGCGAAACTCGTTGTGTCAGTGGTCTGTATGATTCTTGTTGGCAGTATCTGTGGCAATCACGTTTGTTTTGCTCATTAGCACAGGTAAGCCTATCATTCCGCTCTGGACTGTCTATAATAGAGCTTCGGACTCTCGACCGAGAGAACCCGGGTTTGAATCCTGTGCTGCAGTGTATAACATTGGGCAAGTTCGTTCACTCTACGTTGCTCCAGTTCACTCAGCTGTATGAATGAGTATCTGACTGTAGACAGTGGTGGATATTTGTATACAAGTAGTCTCCGCGCATTAATTGCAGCGTGGCTGTATGCTTCCCAGAGAAGTTGAACTGGTGTTCGATTTGAACAGGTCTGCCAGAGAGTAAAGTGTTGCGCGCTTTGAGCAGTCCCGAGGACTGGATACTGCGCTATATTAGAGGTTACCTTACCTTTATAACACGTTCATGAAAGATTGATAAGACACTTTAGGACAGCTCGTGTGAAGGTCGTTGAAGGAGAAATGAACGATCAAGATTAAGCCGACACTGTGTGTTCCTCAGTGTGTAGTATTATGTTCTTAGTACTAGAATACATAATTTGTAGATACACCTCCCACCAAATTGCGTTTAATAAACCCGAAACACTGTTTGCAATTGCAATGTTGCGCCCACAAAACGTCAACATTGTAAACAAAAAGTTCAATTTGAAATCAGTCGCTATTGGCACTTACAGCGGCGGCAGGCGTTATTACCCGCAAGTAGTTTTGAAGTTGGCCGCTTCCCACACTCCAGATCTTAAGTGGGGCGACGTACACTTGGTTCATCGAACTTTCTGTTTATACTGTTAACACCCCTGGTTTGAGAAGTTGATTCCGGTTAACGGAACAGACTAGTCGCTTCAAGATGTGAGGAGAGGCCCAGAGCTGGCAGATATGGATAATAATAATTCTTAACGACAGAAACGTCTATTTGGTCGGTGTGAGCTGTAATTTTATTTACAACTGTCTTGTCATTGACGTTGACGCATAGCGAGACATGAGTGATAACATACGTGAAGCCAATTTGTTTTCCCGTGTCGTCATTCTCAGTTGGTCGACGTATCACGAGGTTGATAGTTCACGTTGGCGACGACAGTGTGCCGATGTGTGGTTCGTTCGTCTGGCGTAGGGATTTCGACTGGTGCAGCATTCACGACTGCAACCATATGAAAGTGGCGCCCGACGCCTCAGCAGCAGTGGAATATTCCATTTCCTCATATAAATGTCGTTACCCTTTCGTGTACAGGCCTACAGTATCCCAATCTCAAATCCCTGGTGTCCTAGTGCATATGCAAGTCGGAGTTTATTATGACGAGAAGAACCGTTCAACTGCCCGTGTATCGCTCGTTGCTCTACACCAGGTGCGGCTGTGCGTACTGGCTGGTGATTGTAAATACAGGTATCTTGTTTGGTATCCACCGAGTTCATTCATTTAGAAATGAACCGCTGGTGGTACAACTTGGATGGAAGAAACGATCTGGACATCCGCCATTTTGTGGTCGCCTTCTCTGCAACAATGATGTCATACTGATCCCGTCGGAGGGTGCTGACTAATGCAGTTATCAAAACACTGCAGCAGACCTATGACTCTACTCTGGCTGGTATCTAACGAACGCAGGGAGGCACTGCACTTGTTATTCTTACGCTTGGTCGGTGACTTCAAAGTATTGCCAAGTGTACCGCAAAGTATATCAATCATTGCAAGTATGTCGGATTATCGGAATTGTGTTTGCACAGATCCACTGGGTGTTTTGTGTGAGCGGTACTACTACAACGCAGTGTCGTTCGCCGCCGACCTATTGTGGTTGTGTATTTCCCCAAAGACTGTTGGCGTCTTTACCAACAGTTTACCGGCTGTCTATCGTCGTGACCCTGTGTCGGTTCGCGGTCACATGACCATTTGTACAGTCGTACCCTTACACCAACCATATGCCAAACCTTACCAGTGCCTGCAAACACAGAGCGTTAATGCTTGTTGAATTCACCGTCGTCAAATATTTGAAAGACGACCGACACATCACCACGGTTGGTCTGTGATAATGGACTGCACCTAACGACTTACAGATTTAAAAGAATTTTGTTGTTAGTCATTTCGTAGACGACTGTGCGTGGTCTACGCAAAACAGTCTAAATGTGCTGACGACAGATAGGCCTGTCTCGATTCAGTGAGGATTGGTTTGATACCGAAGTGTCTATTTTGTCGCATTGTCTTCCCGCGTCTTCGCGTTGTCATTGCATTCAATATATTCCTGCTTCGTTTTGTTATTGTTGCACGGTCTTCATGTTTTGTCCTATGGTTGTTCCATTGTCGCACCGTATCTTCCAATGTTTTCAGTTTCCTACTGTTTTGGTCACAGTGTCTACTATGTTCGTCGTATTGTCGTCGCATTGTCTTTTCATCTCGTCCTGTTGCGGTCGCATTATCTTCCTGAATCATCTTATTGTCGTCGCATTGTCTTTTCATCTCGTCCTGTTGCGGTCGCATTATCTTCCTGAATCATCTTATTGTCGTCACATTGTTTTCCTGTTTCGTAATATTGTCGTTGCGTTGCATTCATGTTTTGTCCTGTATTGTTTCATTGTCGCCCAGTTGTCGTCGCATTGTCTTCGATGTTTGTCCTCTTGTCGTCGCATTGTCTCCCTGTTTCGTCCTGTCGTCCACCGGCCACGAATGCACGAAGGAAGATAGATGCAACCACGAGAGACTGTATGCAATCCAAATTGTTAAGAGCTGGACTTGTCGAACAGCAATAACAAATGGAGAACAATTGGGCCCGGAGAATTAATTCTTGGAGCAAAGAGGCTGGATGTAAGGAGGGTGACTTTGTAGATGGAGGCTGCTGACTGCCAAAGAGAATAGAAGCGACAAGACAGGGTGAAAAGAGTCAGAACACAATGGGAATTGATAACTCTGCAATAAATGGGATACGCGAGAGGATATGAAGGATCAAAAGTGATCGGATAAAACGGCGAAAGCAATTATTGTTGAAGACTGACAGATAAAACAGACCAGCTATACGAAGACTTAACGCCTGCACTCACTATTTTATAAACGGAACTATGAGGAAGAATTGTTTTATTAAATATATAATTGTTCTTCCTCAAAAATAATTATATACTTTTTTGTTATAGAAATGTGTATATGTAATAACAGTGGTTCGTTGTCAAACGTAATGTCTACATGTTTATCATGCTGCAGACGAACAACCAGAAATTACCGCAATGCATAATCATTATTGTATGACTAAAACGTCAAAAACGGACCCCCTTTGGCGAAACCTGGTTACGGCCCTATATTTGGACAGTTTGCCCCACCTTCGTCATGTGACAAGCCCCACCGTTGCGTACAGATATTGTTAATACTTATTGAACTCACCATCGCCAAATATTTGCAGACCGACACTTCACCATTGCTAATCCGAGTTAATGGACAGTATCGAACGACCTATCGATTTGAAAGAACTTGGCTGCTGGTCAACACTCACTCGTGGGTTTGTAGACAATCCATAGACAGTAGGAATGCGCTTGACGTTCCCAGCAGTAAATATGTGCACCGTTGATTGGTCCGTTGTCGTCCCCGTCTCCACAACTGACTTTGTACGGCGCCTGTCTGCGAGGACGTCGTTGGATGAGGACATGTGCCGTCCTTCGCGCAGGATTAGGGTGGTCGACCAATGGCTGGCCAATGCTGTACATGTATGAATCATGAATGAACGCACGTTCAACACAAGACGTATAAATAGGCGCTTTCATCGTTGCAGGCGGCATTCGCTAGAGCGTGGAGAACTCGGCTAACAACTCCCGGGCGACAGTGAGCAGGCACCATGGTCGTCCCATCGGCTCCCCCGTATCCCGACAGCGGCACAGACAACGTTAGTGAGGCCGGTATGACGTCATCGTACCACGGCCGTACCAACAACCTTGACAGGCCCGGTAGGTGCATTGCTTTGTTTACTCCTCTCACCCCCCCCCCCTAACGTGGCCAGCATCCCACGGTCTAAGCAGTGGCGGATTGAGACATTCGTGGGCCTTAGGTACCCGTCAGTTTTGTGGGCCTAAGGTAGACCCAGGGGCGGATCCAGAGAGGGTAGTCGTGGGGACCCAAAACCTCCAATTGCACCCCAGAAGCTTGCCAAAAACCCTCCACTGGCGCCGGAACGAAATTAATGTTGGGTGGGCCGGACCTTCAGCACGACTTCGCTGTCGGATCATGCAAGACGGGGGAGTGCTGTTAAAGATTGTTCTACTTTATAACCTTTATAATGTGTGTTAAATATTCAAACATGTAGGGCCTACATCAGGTTATTCCCAGCTTGCAAAACTCATTGGGCCAATGAAATCCCAATATAACTTATACAGTGGCCAGCAATGGCCAAATCACGTCTTGCTAGCTGGTTTTCGGGACTATTCAGTCCACAAAAATATGCTCGGTTATTTTCGTGGGCCCCTGGCCTTCGTGGGCCCTACGCACGTGCCTATGGTGCCTATTGGGTAATCCGCCACTGGGTCTAAGATGGTGCGTTGTTAGCGTTATCCCCGTAACACCCTTCATTATCTAACACTTATAATAACAATGTATCGTGTGAACGCCCAAAACATAACGTGTCTATTTGTATGGTGGACATAGCATGGTAACCGCAGTAACCGTGGTTACCATGGTAGTGCCCCAAAGCGTCACCATCGGGCTGTAGACCGACCGGGTGCGATGCGTGCGTACGACCCCCGCACCTCGCTTAGGCAAAAGAGTTCCACTCGAGGTATAGTTGAGGTGCAGTTGGAGGTTTTGGTGAGCACCAAAACGCACCCTCACGAATCCACAACGCTACGGGCCTGACTGACTATCTATGATTAACAAGGTACTTATGGTATTCAATATAACATGATTACCATTGTATTGCCACCATGTAAATGTATACGCGACATTTTTGTTACCATAGTTACCATGGTATTACCACCATATAAATACACACGTGGTATTTTGGGCATTACATTTATGTATCATGGTACACGCAAATGATTTCGATGAGAGCAACAGGAAATCATAACATATTTTAAAATATTTCTCTGCTCAAAGTATGACAAGGGAGAGAGGCATGTCATGGTCGTCTCAGACAATTCTGCATCACCATCTTTAGATAGGCCTATGACTCGTGGGAGCGACGCGTTAGCATAGTTGGGTCTAAGGGTATTTGCCAGGATCATAGACGCTGGGCAGTAAGTTTGTCCTGTGGGTATAAACAAATGCAGTCCTCTACACTTTCGGAATCAATAAGTCCGCACGAACGAATGGAAATATAATAATACACTATGTGTGCAGTGTGAGACCGCTACGCAGCCCATTGTCTCAGATGAATGCAAGAATGGCAAGCATTGCGAAACATAATGGAATGGACTTCAGTGACACGCTCGACTTCTCTCAATTGAATTCATGCTTTGTAGACTCATGTATGAATAGACTTACAACACGTATGCCAACGCCGATCGACGTTCACGGAAATACCTGCCAGGCAAATGTTTACTGGCGCCGTGTAGCGTGTTTAACGGAACCATAATTATATACACACGTTTAGTACCAGACGGCGCCAGCATCGCACGAAGTTGATGTCTTCTAAGTAGGCCTACTGGCGTAAGACCACATTCGTCCGCCATTACCCAGTTAAAGAGTACCCTAGCGTTTTGGTGTGATGTGTGAATTTTTTCGATTACTTTTTTGTTGGTCCAGTGAATACTGAATGTACTACTGCATTAGAGTTTTCACGAGGTAGCAATAAATATACGCTAGTCACTTGCGTATTCGCACAGTGGCTATTTTGCAGAACGCACCAATATTTCAAAATCCGTCACCAGATTGGGGCAAAATTAAGGGATGTAAAGTTTGGTTGGATTTTTTTTTAAATCGAGGTATGGGAATTTCACGAATTTTCCAAAGCGTTTGTGTCAATGGAGGTTAAACGTGCTGTTAAATTTTCTAGAAGTTTGTTAGAGAAACTTATTAGGAAATGGAGGAAACGTTATAATGGCCGCCTATGTAAACTCTAATGTGGTCTTACGCATACTTGGTGGAGTGACCGGGGCTACATTTGTCAATAAAGGACTCCCTTACACGATTGTTAGGCATAATACAGCGCCCTGGATGGCAATTTCAAACAGTAACGTGGTGTGTGCGTACGTGTAGTGTGCGTTGTGGGCGTCCTTGCGTGTGTGAGTGCGTGCGTGCAACCGCGTGAACGTGTGTTAATCTAAACGGTGCAATGGAATGTTTGACTAGGACAATCTAGAGCCTATACGTCATACTATTGTCACTCGCCCGCGTGTCGACCACCCGTACACTGAACATATGTGCGTTATTTTCCCAGGTTCGGGCGCATGCTCGTGTTGCGTAGGGGGGGGATTCGCGAGTATGTTTCTCCCTAACACTCGGCTGACGACAAACCTCCAAGGTCGCATGTGTTTAACATACACGCTCCATACGATTGGAAAGAAAAAAACGGTCACGTGCGATGTTAAAGTTTTCAGAAATAGTTACGTATGTGTTAACGTATCTCAAAACCAAACTGAATACGTCACGATGCTTTATGAAACCAAACACATCATACAGCCGTCATAGACATTGCACAAATATCATACCTTTGAAATCCTTGGAATTATAGCCGCCTGCTTGCGTCATTAGAGAAGATATTACTGTCAAGAGGTGAAAGGCCTACGTAGGTGACAGACTGGTGTTGTTTCAGATATCCTCCAGAATCTCCAGTGGAGCCACGAGGAGAAACAGCCATATAAAGAGAAACTGGGCTTAGACGATAGGTAAGTAAAAGCACCGTTCTATAATAATATCATTCGTGTGTGCGTTGAAGCCATAATAACGCAACCGACTACACAACTTAGACAACGCAACCCGCACAAGGACACATTTAACACCGACTACTCAAGTTAGACAACGCAACCCGCACAAGGACACATTTAACACCGACTACACAACTTAGACAACGCAACCCGCACAAGGACACATTTAACACCGACTACTCAACTTAGACAACGCAACCCGCACAAGGACACATTTAACACCGACTACACAACTTAGACAACGCAATCCGCACAAGGACACATTTAACACCGACTACACAACTTAGACAACGCAACCCGCACAAGGTCACATTTAACACCGACTACACAACTTAGACAACGCAATCCGCACAAGGACACATTTAACACCGACTACACAACTTAGACAACGCAACCCGCACAAGGACACATTTAACACCGACTACACAACTTAGACAACGCAATCCGCACAAGGACACATTTAACACCGACTACACAACTTAGACAACGCAACCCGCACAAGGACACATTTAACACCGACTACACAACTTAGACAACGCAATCCGCACAAGGACACATTTAACACCGACTACACAACTTAGACAACGCAACCCGCACAAGGACACATTTAACACCGACTACACAACTTAGACAACGCAACCCGCACAAGGTCACATTTAACACCGACTACACAACTTAGACAACGCAATCCGCACAAGGACACATTTAACACCGACTACACAACTTAGACAACGCAACCCGCACAAGGACACATTTAACACCGACTACACAACTTAGACAACGCAATCCGCACAAGGACACATTTAACACCGACTACACAACTTAGACAACGCAATCCGCACAAGGACACATTTAACACCGACTACACAACTTAGACAACGCAACCCGCACAAGGACACATTTAACACCGACTACACAACTTAGACAACGCAATCCGCACAAGGACATATTTAACACCGACTACACAACTTAGTAGACAACGCAACCAGCACAAGGTCACATTTAACATCGACTACACAACTTAGACAACGCAACCCGCACAAGGACACATTTAACACCGACTACACAACTTAGACAACGCAACCCGCACAAGGACACATTTAACACCGACTACACAACTTAGACAACGCAATCCGCACAAGGACACATTTAACACCGACTACACAACTTAGACAACGCAACCCGCACAAGGACACATTTAACACCGACTACACAACTTAGACAACGCAATCCGCACAAGGTCACATTTAACACCGTCTACACAACTTAGACAACGCAACCCGCACAAGGTCACATTTAACACCGACTACACAACTTAGACAACGCAATCCGCACAAGGACACATTTAACACCGACTACACAACTTAGACAACGCAATACACTTTGCAGGACGCTTACCGACGCTACTGGCAGACAACGCAACCCGCACAGGTCGCGTTTAACACCGACTACACAACTTAGACAACGCAACCCGCACAAGGACACATTTAACACCGACTACACAACTTAGACAACGCAACCCGCACAAGGTCACATTTAACATCGACTACACAACTTAGACAACGCAACCCGCACAAGGACACATTTAACACCGACTACACAACTTAGACAACGCAACCCGCACAAGGACACATTTAACACCGACTACACAACTTAGACAACGCAATCCGCACAAGGACATATTTAACACCGACTACACAACTTAGTAGACAACGCAACCAGCACAAGGACTTTTAACACTGACTACACAACTTAGACAACGCAACCCGCACAAGGACACATTTAACACCGACTACACAACTTAGACAACGCAACTCGCACAAGGACACATTTAATACCGACTACACAACTTAGACAACGCAACCCGCACAAGGACACATTTAATACCGACTACACAACTTAGACAACGCAACTCGCACAAGGACACATTTAACACCGACTACACAACTTAGACAACGCAACCCGCACAAGGACACATTTAACACCGACTACACAACGTAGACAACGCAACCCGCACAAGGACACATTTAACACCGACTACACAACTTAGACAACGCAACCCGCACAAGGACACATTTAACACCGACTACACAACTTAGACAACGCAACCCGCACAAGGACACATTTAACACCGACAACACAACTTAGACAACGCAATCCGCACAAGGACACATTTAACACCGACTACACAACTTAGTAGACAACGCAACCCGCACAAGGACTTTTAACACCGACTACACAACTTAGACAACGCAACCAGCACAAGGACACATTTAATACCGACTACACAACTTAGACAACGCAACTCGCACAAGGACACATTTAACACCGACTACACAACTTAGACAACGCAACCCGCACAAGGACACATTTAACACCGACTACACAACTTAGACAACGCAATCCGCACAAGGACATATTTAACACCGACTACACAACTTAGTAGACAACGCAACCAGCACAAGGACTTTTAACACTGACTTCACAACTTAGACAACGCAACCCGCACAAGGACACATTTAACACCGACTACACAACTTAGACAACGCAACTCGCACAAGGACACATTTAATACCGACTACACAACTTAGACAACGCAACCCGCACAAGGACACATTTAATACCGACTACACAACTTAGACAACGCAACCCGCACAAGGACACATTTAACACCGACTACACAACTTAGACAACGCAACCCGCACAAGGACACATTTAACACCGACTACACAACTTAGACAACGCAACTCGCACAAGGACACATTTAATACCGACTACACAACTTAGACAACGCAACCCGCACAAGGACACATTTAATACCGACTACACAACTTAGACAACGCAACCCGCACAAGGACACATTTAACACCGACTACACAACTTAGACAACGCAACCCGCACAAGGACACATTTAACACCGACTACTCAAGTTAGACAACGCAACCCGCGCAAGGACACATTTAACACCGACTACACAACTTAGACAACGCAACCCGCGCAAGGACACATTTTAACACCGACTACACAACTTTAGACAACCCGCACAAGGACACATTTAATACCGATCACACAACTTAGGGACAAATCCCAACCCGCACAAGGACACATTTAACACCGACTACACAACTTAGATTAACGCAACCTGGCAAGGACACATTAACACCGACTACTAATAATTCTAGGACAACGCAACCCGCGCAAGGACACATTTAACACCGACTCACAACTTAGGACAACGCAACCCGCAGGACACACTTTTAACACCGACTACACAACTTAGACAACGCAACCCGCACAAGGACACATTTAACACCGACTACACAACTTAGACAACGCAACCCGCACAAGGACACATTTAACACCGACTACACAACTTAGACAACGCAACCCGCACAAGGACACATTTAACACCGACTACACAACTTAGACAACGCAACCCGCACAAGGACACATTTAACACCGACTACACAACTTAGACAACGCAACCCGCACAAGGTCACATTTAACATCGACAACACAACTTAGACAACGCAACCCGCACAAGGACACATTTAACACCGACTACACAATTTAGACAACGCAACCCGCACAAGAACACATTTAACACCGACTACACAACTTAGACAACGCAATCCGCACAAGGACACATTTAACACCGACTACACAACTTAGTAGACAACGCAACCCGCACAAGGACTTTTAACACCGACTACACAACTTAGACAACGCAACCCGCACAAGGACACATTTAACACCGACTACACAACTTAGACAACGCAACCCGCACAAGGACACATTTAACACCGACTACACAACTTAGACAACGCAACCCGCACAAGGACACATTTAACACCGACTACACAACTTAGACAACGCAACCCGCACAAGGTCACATTTAACACCGACTACACAACTTAGACAACGCAACCCGCACAAGGTCACATTTAACACCGACTACACAACTTAGACAACGCAACCCGCACAAGGACACATTTAACACCGACTACACAACTTAGACAACGCAACCCGCACAAGGACACATTTAACACCGACTACACAACTTAGACAACGCAACCCGCACAAGGACACATTTAACACCGACTACACAACTTAGACAACGCAACCCGCACAAGGACACATTTAATACCGACTACATAACTTAGACAATGCAACGCGGCAGTTGCCACACGTTCTGGAGGAACGAATGTTAGTATTGCTAAAGGTCGGATAGTTGAAATAATCAACCATTTTAGTGGCATACGTCGCAAAAACAAAAACGTCTCACCAGCAGAGATCTCATGAGAAGAAACACGATGGCATGTTCTGATTATACAGATCATCGCTACACGCTGCAATGCTTGCAGAGTACAAAGCAAAGCTACACAGAACAGTATTATAATTATGGCACTAAAATAGGATTGCATATGCCCCCGGGGGAGTTGCACCAGCATGCTCTCGCGCGATGTATTAAGGCACCACGTGGCCTGTCGACTGCCAGAGAGAGAATGCCACGTTTCGGTTTAAACCGGGCACCCAACGCCCAATCCGACTGTAACGCCCAGAGCTTGGTTGCGCAACCGTTTACGGCGACAACTTCAACGCGTTCTTCTCACACTGCCTTTAGCAGCGCCGTAGCAACGTAATGTGCACCGTGTGTAAGGTTTGTGGACGGTACCTTGCCGATATGAGGTACGATAATATGAAATTCAGGTGCGTGTTAAGTTTGTAACTATGAAGCTAGTATGAGACAATGTCCTGAATTTTACCAGGCTCTCGAAGGCGGACAAACAATTGGGATGTTTAGAAGTGCAGTGGTACATTATATGTTGCATGGTTAGGGTGGACACATGTTGCGAACAATGTTATACAATCATGGGCGAGGTTGCGAAATACACACGGAGTTATTCCGCTGAACATAATTTGCGCTAAATATTTTTAATATTTATTTCGCGTTCGCCATCTGGTTAATTTCGACCAAGATTATTTACTGCGACTGTTGCCAACTTCCATTCCTGTATGCTCACAGACGCCACGGACCTATTAAAATGTAAGAACATTAGAATATTAGTAGGAACAACGTATATTAGCCGTTGTTCGCAGTTCCGGCAAATGTCAACCGTGGATAAAGTAGCGTCTTGTGACATGTTAACCCAGGCGAGTCGGAACCAACTTCCTCTGCTTCGGCTCGGGTGAAAACGAGCGTTGTTGTGTGTTCCTTTAGCGAGTATGAATGGTTGTGTGACGTTGACGGTGTTTTGGTTGCAGGAAGAACATTGCCTTTGAAGAGAATGACATACCGGCTGGCAATTCAGAGATTCCCCGGAAGCCGGAGAGCAGCGCCGACAAGCGCGTGAGACGACGTCGTCGAATGAAGAGAGGTGAGTCACAAGTCAGTCGCTACGGGGAACGACGTTTCTTCGTAAAATGTTCCACCGATCGCGCCTCATTGGTAGATACGGATGCGCTTACGCACGCACCCCACAGCATACTACACGACAGCACGCACGTACGTACGCACGTACGCACGCACGCACGCACGCACGCACACACACACACACACACACACACACACATACACACCAACCCACCCACCCAGCTCCCCCACACACACCAACATCACACCTCACGCACGCATGCACGCCCACACACACCACACCACAACAACACACCAAACACAGCTTCAAACTGGGTGTCTCGAAGGGTGATGACGGACTTTTCTCGTTTGCAGTCGTCTCCATCTTCGGCTGGGTGTTCTGCTGTCCCTTCATGACCCTCGGTCTGGCGAGACGAGAACGGCCGGTAGACGATGACGACCTACGAGACGACCCGTGTTTGCCGTGTATGTACGACTCGAACCCCGAGCTCTCAAGGTAGCATGGCTTCCCTCGCGTGCGGCCGGCACTCGCGGTGTGATAACGCGACAAAGCGGCCCTGTACGTAGTGCGGAGGTAGACAATGCGAGTGCATGGTGAAAACAGACAGTACCTGCGCAGGAATACAGTGCTAGAGCCGCCACGTAGTGCTAACACAATAAACAGTTCGGCAGAACGATCTGCTATGAAACACTGCCGAGGACATGATGATATTGTGTGTTGTGTGGGAAACGAGGTGGAGGCAATTATTAATCGGAGCCACGACTTGCTACGGTGCTAACAGTAGGACGCGACAGCATTGACATGACGACCAGTTTGTGGTACTTCCGGCTAAACCGGAGCACGGTGCGAACCAAGGAAAGACACAGCTTCAGAATGAAGGCGTCTGTGTAGATTGCGTTGGGTCCAACCTACAATACAATGCTTGTTCTTACTCTAAGGCGGCACTTGATTTATGAGTCTCAGCTTGTTTCGTTGTGTATAGAAAATAAAGCCAGGGCGGGTACAAACTTGTCGGTTGCTACAACCTAACACTAACCGGTCAAGTGTCGAGCTGCTCACGGTGAACGATTCATTGTTTGCCTGGTTAGTTCAACATGCGGCAGTGGCTGCAGTTGTAATCGCACGACGTGAATTGTCTTATACAATTACTAGTAACGTTACCGTCAAGTAAGACAGCGCTGTGTGAGCTGTAAGTTGGCCTAGCCAAGTAAACGACGTCTCCTTAATCGAACGGATACACAATCAGACGCGATCTCGTATACACATTGCATAGCGTCGCTGGTTTATTGCAGACTATTGCTTCCTGGTGCTTAGAGCCTATGTTACTAGTTATTCTTTCGTGACAGTTCCGCCAGGTTCGCCGTGATCACGGATGGTTCACTGGACCACAGCTGACGCAAGACGGTGCCACCAGCGGAGTTGTGGGGCGCCTTCTTGGACTGGCTTTTTGATGTTCATCGCGTCTATGTGAGAAGGGTGTTTGCGAAGCAGTTAGAGAGGTTTGTCTGATGGAAAGTAGTGATTTCATATGTATTTATGGTGCATCACTATAATTATAATACAGAGTGTATATGTATAATCCGACCAACGTTGCTGAATCCCGGTGGCGGTATTTTATTCAAAGTATTCGAGACCTTATTCCTAATATATTATTACAAATGTGTTTGACGACGTTTTTGATATTCATGATCTTCTGTTACTGTTGTGTTGTTTGACACTGGAGTTTATCGAGTCTTGTTCTACAGTTCTACCGTATGCCGTTTGACGAGTTGTAAACTTGACGACGCGGCACTAAGCGTCAATATGGTGATTTATCAAAACAGCTGGTTCAATTCGGCTGCGATTACGAAATATGTGTAAACATGGTGTTGCGAAACGAATTTTATGTGAATTTACAATTGTTGTTGCGTTATATTTGACAGTTTAACGAGTCGTCTTTTATAAATGATACACAACCGTTTGCTTCGAAAATTATCTGTGAGAGAAACCTGACGAATCTGTAAGGTCTGAGAAATTATTAGAAGTATGAACCTAATTAATTTGTACATACAGGTGTCTGCTTCGATAGATGCGTTGACGGTGCTATGTGCTGCGTGGCTGACGTCCTCAAGTCGGATTGTTTGCGATTGCGTAGCATCGTCACCTTTATCTACACAGTTACTATTGCGGCTGCGTGTTATTTGTTGCTCGTATTTAGCGTTTCTCGTTGTCTTTTATTCGTTGCTTTTCGCGCGCAGCGTGTTTGGTGATACGCCCGACGTCTAGCTGTTGTTTCGCGTCGACATTGTTAATAAGTCGTGTTACGTTTGTTTCCCTGTGTTATGGTTTCTAGTTCTACGTTGCAATGTGCTCGTGACAGATCACTGTTTATTATTACCGGGTTCGCGATATGATATTAGAAAGAAGTAACCGGTAAAATGTGCTTGTTAGATATTGTATCAGAAGTTGTTTACTAGTTTTATAAGTGAACCCTTAGATTCCTGCAAACTATACCATACGAGGCATGTTACAATTTTATGACTGTTTGGTAGAATTTAGACTGAGTAACGCCAGCGTAATTATATGTTCCCAAAGAAGTATGGTTCGGTTTCAAATATATACAGGGAAGTTTTCAGCCAATATTAATATTGGCCATACTAATTGGAGGCTTAATAAAAAGCTTTCCATCAAATCAACGAACATAAAATCATTACTATTAATGTTTTTAAGAGTGCGGATTTTTTCTCAAACGGAAATCTGATCCACATCGGCAAAATAAATAGTGGTCTGTTTCCCACCGTGTATTTGGATTTACATGAATAATAAATTGTACGTACTGCAGAGCAAAAACAGGTATCACTTGGCTTGAGTTACAGTT
>CM034532.1:11221759-11290588 GCA_020002185.1 Paraescarpia echinospica | reverse complement strand
CAAAGATTATGGTATGGAACCGTTGGCACTGTTCGTGGGATGTTACGGCTGAGATAAAATATCCAGGGGACAGACTTTTAAAGTCTGCATTTTTTTTAAATTAACATTTTCTTAAACAAGTTAGATAAAATATGGTTGTTAAGTAAATGAATTTAATGTGCATCAATACGTCGAGTATGCCGCTGTTACAAAAATATGTTGTATCGGTGGTTAAAATCCAAATATATTAGAAGGGACACGTTGTGGTCAAGAGATTCCAGCATATCAGATTGAAAAAAAGTATGTCAAATTATTTATTTACTGCAGTAATGTAGTGGCTGCCAAATATTGACGGGGTACATAGCGAACATATAAAGGCATTCGTTTTGTGTAGAGCTAGCATTTGAAATTGAAAGGAAAATAATAAGTCTTTGTAGAATGACTCTCAAACATTCATATACACTTTGTAACATACTACCTGCAATCCAAGCACACACATACACCTGTATCCCATCCCACAAATTAAACATAAAACACAATCCAACAAAGGAACAAAACGCTCGGCGTGCGCACTCACACTTTCGTAGATGAATACACATGTATATCTACGCACGCACACGTGTACAATCATATGCTAGACATACAAACACGCACGCGCGCGCACACGCTCACACAATAAACAACACAGCGATAATAGACACACTAAGTTGTCTGGAAACGAGGGTATTTGTTTTAACGCGGATTCTCAACTGGCACAGAAATATATTAGAGTAACTATAACCTCTGTGCAGCGCTAACGTTACTACCCGTTCACCCTCTTTCCTGTAGTGACGTGACGGCTATTTGCAGCGTGTTTACAGTGACTTTACACACGCACACGCACACGCACACGCACACGCACACCCACCCACACCCACACACACACACCCACCCACACATACACACACACACACACACACACACACACAACATTATCCGAATCTTTCGGAAAATTTCAGACGTGTTTCTGATACAGTCCCTGCCACATCTGACTGGTCGCGAGACTTTTGTAGTCATCCGCGTGGAATATTCCTTTGAACGTTCGGGGAACAACATTCCTTATAATACGTAGGTGCAACGTAGGCCAACGTACAAACGTACGTGCATCGTCAGCACTAGTAGACAAATAACCAACTTAGCAAGCAGGCATTGCTTTTAGACAGGGGTATTCTCAAGTTACAGCATGTGATTGTGGTTTTGAAGTCACATCGGGTTAGCACCCAAAACAAATATATCGCAGGGGAACAAAAGGCAGTTGTGTTTGGGCCTATGCATATAAAAAAATGTTATGTCTGTAGTTTAATAGAATAACCTTGTTGAAGACACATAATAAATTATAAATTGTATGGACATTTTGATAGAAAACCTGACGAACTGGGAATACGAGACTAGTTTACAACGCTCGGTAACCCATCATAGATTTCGGCCAACCGTTTTTTATAATTTGTAATACTATTTTTTCAGCTGATTATGCCACTTTCAATTATGTAAGTTGTTTTATGTATATTGTGAGATGTTTATATATGAATAGCCAATATAGCAGACCAGGTAGTTCACGACTAAAATAATCGCCGAATTTGCTTTGTCGCTGTAATTTGTACAAAATGACGTCCGTGCAGTGCATGGTAGGGCATTACAATAATTGTTCATGCATATAAAAATGTAACTCTGCTTTTGAATCGAAGTGAATACGAGAAACAAAGAACAAATGAGTTGACGTGTTCGATCACATGTCAAGAAAACATAGGAACTTGACGAACCATAAACGACGTCATAGCTCGGCGTTTGTTGCTCTTTTGTATTAATTCTCTTTCTAAAGGTACACAACACCAAAAGTTGCCTTTTGTTTACCTTTAACAAACGATAATAAGAACCACTCCTATCCAACAGTTACACAGTCGGTCAATGCCAATGCTCATTAAAACGTTCAACTCTGTTTTAACGTCTCATGTTGCTGGTTGAATCATTTGCTCTGTGCCACGAACAAATACAATTTTACAACAAACCCTCAAAGCTTTTCAATTAACTTTTTAGATCAGTCTTAAGCATGGCTTTCCAGAGTTTTATAGCATTTTTATGATATTATGTCATCTATATATAGTATTCATTCATGTGTGTGTTTGTGTGTGTGTGCGTGCGTGCGTGCGTGTGTGTGCATGTGTACATGTGTACGGGTGTACCTGTGTATGTCTGTGCGTGCCTCCATAAGTACGTAAGTACGGACATACTGTACGTATATAGGCATATACGTATGTAAGTGTGCATGTATGTATGTGTGTATGTACGTACGTACCCACACACGCACGCACGCACGCACGCACACACGTACATACGTATGTACTTACGTACGGATGTACGTATATATGCAAATGTATGTACAAATTTATACGTGTGTGCGTGCGTATGCGTAAGTACGTGTATGTACTTGCGTGCGTGTGTGCGCATATATGTATGGTTATAACTTGGGGAATACCCCGCCTTTATTCTACTGTAATTTTCCGACCGGAAACGTCTACATTGTCTGTGAATAAACACATCGAAGTTGCTCAAATATGTAAATAGGTCAATGTCAAAGGCGAAGTGTGTTCGTGAATGCTTTCGCTTCCTACAATAATAATAATAATAGGTACCGCTGGCGTGTTTATACAAATGCCTCCGCTTGCAATGCCTATAAAATAGCTAGTCTCCTTACACATAAGGCACACTGTTTTGTAGACGTGAGTATTGCTGATATCTACATTAGTACGACTTAAGCTTGTTAATGTACGCGGTGGCACAATGATGCGACATCGTTACTGTTGTGCATTGTATCTTAATGGCTTCTAACTAACGTGTTTTCATTTTAGTTACCATCGCCGTTTATTTGTTCATTTATTTTACTTTTGAATCACTTTAATGCGAAACTTACTTTGATGCGATAATGCCACTAGTGATTAGCAATATTCCTTAAACAACTATTGACAAACAACGCGATCTTGTTTCCAGATTATCTACGGAAAACGAACCTAAAGAAAATGACTTCTACAGATATCGGTGAGTTTTCGCAGTCGACCACTAGTGTTGACCTCTGGTTATTCGTTGATGATTACATATCATATATCGCCAACACATTGTTGTTCACCGGCAGGAATTTTATTTTGGTCGCGACTTCTTAGCTGGCGATAAAAGGGATGGTGATAAAAGGGGTGGTGCTGACCACATTATGACGTAGGTCTGTTTGCAGTCTGAAATGTTGCACGAGTCTGTCTGTAGGCTACGTGGACAGAACAAATCATATACAGATTTATATTTTTATATAGATGCATCGACGAACGTATCGTGTAACCTGCTGGTGCCATGCACACACTTCTCCAGACAAGTTTGTAGTTTATTATAGTTTTAACATGATTGTCATGCACTCGAAGCTACAGGTTGTAGATAGGATGTAGACACGGTGGAAGCCAACAATTTTTTAGTCTACAAGGTTTGCATTTAGAAATTCGTAATCTAAGTAAAACACATGTGGTGCTCTTAACATAAGGACTAATTACGTAAGATAATTCATCGTTACGATATCTGCAAATGGAGTTGAAATTGATGCGTTGTTTTTTATTACGTTAGGCCCTCATTTCCTGGGTGAGTGCGGCAAAGACAAGCTGCGCCTAGCCAAGACGTTTCAGCACCAGAACAACATGTAGGTATAGCTATGTCTTGTATTTTTCTTTTACATTAGCATCGATAATAATTAAGGATGGTTTTCTCCACCGCCGAGACGTGGTCTCGAGGTTTAATCATCTTGACACATCTTGAGTGGTGACCAGTTAAGTGAATGCGAAACGGTGTCTTCTTTTCGAAGTATCTTTGATCAACCCCCTTATATGGAATATTAATTTGACTTGTCGTCATCAAAGACATTCCATTCACAAAACAGGCGTTTTCTTGTTGTAGTTGCTACACGAAGACAGCTGCGATAAAGCCTGTGTGCATCGTCCGACCAAACGACACCATGGTCGCACCAACCAAAGTCACAAGAGCTGAGCCGCTGAATGGCAGCACGTGTGATGTGGCAAAACTACCAGTAGAGGGAAGCAAGTTAGGTGTCGTAAAACTGACATCGAAGACCAGTTCACGTGACACCCAAAATCAAATAAACGAGATGACGATGCGCAAGAACAGACGCGACAGGAAACGAAAAACGTTGGTTAGAGGTAAATATTAACGATGGTATACTTTATTTATATATATTTTTTTTAAATGGTAATTGTAGTTAACAAAATGCATGTTTGTGTGTTTGCGTGTATGCATGTTTGCATGTGTGTGTGTGTGTGAGTGTGTGCGTGCGTGTGCGCGCGTGTGTGTATGTGCGTGTGTGTGCGTGTGTGCATGTGTGCGTCTGCGTTTGTGTGTGTGTGCATGCGCGCGTCCGTACGTGTAAGTGTGATGTCGTGTGTAAACTTTGTCATTTACACCATATCTTTCAACGATTGTTCACCACCAAGACTGATAATTAAGACATCAGTTTATATCATACGTGTCTGCATAACATTAGCGGTGAATGTAAACAGGATTCGAGTACCGAGTCACAGTGCGGCGTAACGCCATCGAAAGTGAAACGCGTGTCTTTCGTTACAGTTGCCGGATACACCGCCTGGGCGATGGCACCGCCTCTGATGATTCTCTTGCTAGCCGTTCGAACGCCGGCCGTGGACGCCGAAGATCTTTACGACGACCCGCTCCTGCCGTGGAAGTACGGCCGCAGACCCCCTGCACAGACCGTCAAATGAGTCGCAACAGACGGCTAACTACGCCCCGTCCCGGGCGCAGTTCCCATACACACACACTAACTCCTGATAGTGGTCAACGAAGACAGTGCTGCATTGTCAGCTCGGCGCGTGTTACTCCCCCCGACAGGGAAGTTGCAGCGACCACCAGCTCGAGCGCAATACGTGGTCGAATCGTCGCCAGAAAGAACTCACGACGCGGCCGGACCGTGAACTAAGCGCGGTAGCGAGATGGGTGAGTGTGAAACGGCCCAGATCGTCAGTGAATCTCGCAAAACGTTGCAAGCAACGCTGCTTTGTGAAGACTGTGACATTTGTGTACATAATATCGCCACTGTCACCGCCACCGTTCTATTTTCACCCGAACAGTATAGAAGATGGGGTGTTTCCATCTGTGTGTGCATTTCTTTCTCAAAGCTACACTTCTAGAGTAAACCAAGACATTTATACATAACCACATAGATAAAACGTTATCAATTTCGAACACTTCTGTTTACATATATGGTAACCAAAAATAGTTAACTCTATGTTGAAAGTCTGCACGGTATTTTGAAGTAACCATTGTGGAGTTAATAAAAGTATTCATTATTCCTAATAATTATTTTCGTGCAACCTTTCCCTCGTAGATAGTTCTAATCCCGTGTGACAATGTTCCAGTAGAATTTGTAAAGACGCTCTCCTTAGATTCCGTTGAGGCAAGGGTGCAACTGGACTGCTTGTTTATTGTTGTCATATAGTATGTACATATTGTAAATAAATGTGAACAATGTGTCTTGGAACAATGTCTTCATTTGATATGTTCGTTACGACATTGTATATTGATTTTCGTTAGCTTTTAACAACCACAATCTGTACACATTGATACGAGGCTTGCTAATCTCAACGTGAATTAACACAGTCACGATTCATGTTTGAATAATAAAATTGTCATATTTCATTACATTCCAACCGTGTATTTAAGACACATTAAGATATGTATTTACCACTCATTAAGATATGTATTTACCACACATTAAGATATGTATTTACCACACATTAAGATATGTATTTACCACACATTAAGATATGTATTTACCACACATTAAGATATGTATATACCACACATTAAGATATGTATTTACCACACATTAAGATATGTATTTACCACACAGTAAGATATGTATTTACCACACATTAAGATATGTATTTACCACACATTAAGATATGTATTTACCACTCATTAAGATATGTATTTACCACACATTAAGATATGTATTTATCACACATTAAGATAATTATGTATTTACCACACATTAATATATGTATTTACCACACATTAAGATATGACAGACCGCAGTAGCACCACTTTGTGTATGAGTATTATTTTAACCAACCGCGATGTTGGAAATGTGGATCAGTACTTACTGAATGAAGCAGTAACGCTGTGTTTATAAAACAGTCGTTCGGTTAACCAATGAAATTCGTTATACATCTGCGTTAAGCAGTGACACTTTTCAATCAAAAACCCTGCCAAGAAAACATCCAATACCCACGATACCCATCAGAAAAGCTTGGGATTTGGGAGTCTCTAGCAGAACTCGTAGGCCCTATTCATTTCCCGTGTGTGGGTCTTTTTGTGTTATGGTTTTTTAAATAATTTTTACTGTACGACACTGATCCCAGTTTACCCTGAATCCGGGTAGAAATGATGATTGGCTCTCAGGCTAACAGTAAAAGTTAAATAAGAGTCAACTTAACTTGTGTTAATATAGCCAAAGTTTATGCTACGCATTGGAAACTTTGGCTATATTAACACAAGTGATAAACAGAGAAGTTAAATCCTAAGTTATTTTTGGACTAAGAATCTCGATAACGACGCTGATTGGCTGCTCGCCAAAACATTTGCTGCTGGCAGCGTACGCAAAATGGATTAGCCTCGATTATCCAGGCGCCGCGAGATGGGAGCACCGTAGAAGCGGTACTAGATGAGTGCATTCATAACGCGTGTTCTCGGCCAGACTCTGTTTCCCGGCGAAGTCAAGCAGCCGGACGAGAGTCGGTTAAACGAGACTATTGCGCCCATTGCATACACGCGGAAATGTAATGAACAATTTGACCTGCCCCTTCGATCTATGACCTGACCTCTGATCACCGAGTGTGCTGTCGTGCCAGAAGAGGTCTAGTTTCAGTGTATGCGTTTTTTCTTGTTTTATTTTCTTCTATAACTAATTGTTATGTTTATAAAACTTATGTTTATATAATGTGTTCCAACAAATAAAATATTAAACTTAAATATATTACTCGCACAAATCACCTGAGAAACAACGCCTACTTCTAACACGGGATGTCTTATGGCCCGTTACATCAGGCGGCGAGATTACATCAGGCGGAACTAACATTTGATTGGTCCTGTGGTCCACAATGTGGCGAGACTGTCATGGCGACAGCGTCTATTGTTGCCAATGCTATTTTTAAAGCTTACGTTCGACAGTAAGCCTAGTGGTGCTGACATATTCCCTTCTGATTCCAGTAATATTAACGTAGGGAAATACACGTGGCACGTCATATCGTTGAATACGTAAACACAACGTTTAATTTCAGTCAATCTAAATTTAAGCCACATTTTGATCATTGGTGTAAGATTAAGCTAATGAGGTGAGAAAATCGTCACCTAATTTACAGTAGGCGCAACCAACGCCGATGTTGCGGCCTGATCTGTGCAGGAGTCCAGATTCATGACCAAAGACGCACTGAAATAGAACTGTATCTGGCTTTTAAGACGTCATACTGATAATACTTCATCAAAAAGTGTATGTGACAGACGTGACGCCAAATAGATAATATTGAGCTAAAGCGTATATATATATATATATATATATATATATATATGACAGCTAAGTAGAAAATACTTCTTACTACAAGATAGTATTTAGAAAACGAAACTATAACAGATATGTTGGTAATGTTGCTGATAACACAAGTTACTTATCAGGCTCAAACAGCTTTGGAAGTTTCCAACAAGCAAGTTTATATAACGCTAATTATTATCCACATAACATGTATTATTATCGTCAATCACCAACGTCTAAATATGAACAACTCTTTGACGTCACTATTAAAAAGCACCCATTGTTCATAGTCAGAGCTCCTATCACACAAATAGCACCATGACTAGTTTTACACTTGCTGCAGATACTGCGTCACTGGCAGTTCGAAGTGTTGGAATTGCCAGTGTTTGCCACCAGCGTGAACGTAGTTAACGATCTTCACGATGGCGCTCACAGTGTTCTGCACTTTCATTCACTTGGCATTCAGGCTAGAAGTTGCAACTACTGCTGGCCGCATTGTGGACAATTTCGGTTTTAATCCGCGGGCCGCACGAAATAGCTTCGCGGGTCGCATTTGGCGCGCAGGCCGCAGGTTGCCGACCCCTGACTTAACGCTACCTACACGTATACTACTTAGAGAATAACTAGCCGAGTTACCCAGCGTTACCCGGAGAAAAAAGGAAGTCGCTTGCCCTACATTTTTTTGAAATTTTTACACCGAAATCTCTACCGCTCTGAACGAATTTCGAAAACAATCTAAATCTACGAACTACCTCAATGAGCCCGCTAAAGGTTAACACCATGAATGCAAAACTGACGGACATATATGTCCACAGACAGACAGACAGACAGACAGACAGACAGACAGACAGACAGATAGACGGACGGACGGACGGACGGACGGACGGACGGACGGACATACATACAGACAGACAGACAGACAGACAGACAGACAGACAGACAGACAGACAGACAGACAGACAGACAGACAGACAGAGAACTGTATTATTTTACAATAATACATATACACAGTCTGTTGGTGTCACGAGAGAGTTGTCAGGTAGATAATAATGACGAGGACCGCAGGCTCGAGTGGCTCTTACATGTTTGGGGACACTCGACTTACACTAACAAATTGTGAATTATTCCCGTTATGCATAGACAAGTTAACGCAGATCGCTGTAACCGTCGGAGTCAACGCACGTACGTTTGACGAGCTTTACGTACATTTTGAACAGTTGTTCGCCGCAAGGTTATACCAGATCGTTTGAACGAAATGCCCTGATTATGCGTTTTCTGCGATTGTTCCAAGCTACGAGTTAAATGCCTGACTTCTACTGCTCAGTCGGGGACAGTTTATGTAACGTAACTTGCAAAAATCGTAATTTGATTATTTTTGATTTATTTCAAACAACCCAATATGAATTTTGCTCGGCCTCCATGGATGTTTTTGGCGAACTTCAAGGGGTACAATTTGAGGTTTTTGGGCCCCCTAGACTACCCTCTCTGGTCACATCCCTGAGTCCCTGACCCGGACATGGGGAACAAACAAGGAGGTAAAAGGAACCATTTTGATAATTTCGACAAAGGCCACATCTGGCTCATCATATACTAAGTGTGTGTAATGTGTATACGTCATCAACATATGTATATAATTTATGTTTCTCTTTAGTTTGACCGTTTCGGAATGATTGCAGTAGCCATTATTTGTTGCACAAAGCGTCACTGTTGTTTGCTGCAACGACTGATTATAACTGCTTGTAATTACAGCCTTTGTGGCGCCTGCGTACACGAAGTCTCACACACTGACTTTTCCACCTTAGCCTCAGGGTTTATGCCATTCTTTAGAGTAATTTCGCTGAACAGGCATGTTTTGATTCGTTCTGTAGTAAACGGAAAATTCCTTAATTATGGCGCAGAGGTGATTGGCTACGTGAGAGTCATGGTTAAGTTAGACGAATTCTAAATAATATTCGCTACATTGCTTTCTGCGAAAAGATTAGCCTCTAGTGAATAATACACAGTGCTATCATTTTGCTAGGTCATACGCAGAAATGTAGATATATTCCTGGAAATTCCAAATTGGTGCACAAAGTGACGATTCAGCGGCAGTAATTAAAACATACAAACTGTGTACGTTGCGCAGCGTTTCTATGCAGCATTCTATGCCATGCTTTTCGTCCTTTGAAACGTTTAAATAATATAAATGAAGAGTTGGATAAGGAAAATACAATGTAGAGTACTAGAACAAGGGGACACTAAGTAAGATTAAAGGACAGCGAAGATCGAATGTAAGGAAGTACATTGATTCTCACCGACAACAACATTAAAAAGAACACCGGCAGAAATACCATCAGCATTATTGTGCTTAAACCACAGTTGAAAAAACGAGCGAAACGTCGTCTAACCATTGTCATATAGATAAGCGCTTGGCTTCATCGTCCATTTGCCATATGAAATGTGTTGCTTAGAAAACAATTTTGTTCAACATTGTTAAATATGACCCAATTAACTGTAAATTCTTGTGAATCTCGGTAAATGTATGCACAAGTTAAAATAATTGTCATAAGTTTCCTTGAGATATATTTATACCTTACACGTAGGCCGTATAATTAGACAACCGTGCCTAACTAATAACAATAATATCGGCAGTTGGACGGAACGCTGACAGATGACGCGGTTGATGCACGCACGACCGCAACTGGCCAACCAACCAGCCGAGCCATGGACTCGACGAGGTCTACAAAAACGAACGACGTGCTATAGATTTAACTACATACACTATTATGCTTAAGATAGGGAGATACACCGGACTTATAATTTAATCGTGAGATGTATGCGATGAAAACAATTATGAACGTTATTATAAACGTATTCGCGTAGCTCAGCATATATTATAAGAAAAAAGAAGAACTTTTGTTAGGTACACATATTTTGTACAGTTTCTCACGGTTGATTGATCATAATAGTCTTTCCTTGTGTCACACCAATTATACATGCAAGTTGGAATTTAGATTCGCATTATAATCACACGTATTATTAACAGCCCTTCGTATGTATGTCTCCTTCCACTCATTCGAGATTTGTTTGTTAGACGCACGTACACAGGACACCATAAGTATAACAACACTAACACTACAACTTCTACTAGTGCACATGTCAGATGACGAACACTTGTTGCAAAGGAAATGTTGTTCTCCTCGTTGTACTTGAAGTCCGGGGTGTGGCTGGCTCCGATGTTGGTCCTTGATTGTTTCCCTTTTTCTGTCACTGATCCCGTTTCGCTGGCGTCTCCACCATACGTCTCCACTTCCCATCTCTCCTCTCGTTCCGCTGTCCCCTCCGAATTCCACAAAATCCCTCCTCATACAGTCGTCCCATTTTATTTGCGGTTTTCTGCCTCTTCTTCTAGCCTCCATTTTAAGGCCATCCACTCTCTTCATTAGCCCGCGTTCCCTTCAATCCATCCCATATATTCAGCCCACTTTAATCGACCCATCGTCAATTTCCTACGGCAGTGCAATAATTGAACACTTAATAGTGTATGCACCATTTTTCTAGCCCGGTTACGGTTTCTCTTTGATAATTTAACCATAATAGTATTTACAAAGAGAAACTGGAAGCGGTCGAATGACCATTCTCAGCAGGGCTCGCTGACTGAGCAAGACGCCACTTCGACCATGGAAATTTCCTACGAAAGGTTCACATCTGTTTATCGTTAATAATTCCTCCCACGTAAACATAATCGATGTGTGGATGCGGGTTTTGCGTCTACATGCCCAGCACCACGCGGGGTATTTCCACACGACCTTCAACAATTTGAAACGGTTCATAGGCAATGATAATGCAATGGATCCTGACATCAGCGTTCCTCCAGCAGCACGTGATTGGAAGGGGAATCCCCTCTATGGTTATGTTGCCGCCCTTCGTCGTCCGCTCAACCATGCATTTTGATTGAACAAGATTTAGCACGATTGCCACCCAGAGAATTAACCCTAGATGGCAAGTGGACAAGGAAGCCTTTTTGCTTATCGAGAGTCCAACCCTTTTTATCTACGTGTATCCCACCCTTCTGAGGTATGTGTCGATTTTATTTATAAACATATTCACTCTACTAGCACCCACACAATCAGCAGATAATATGTTCCATTCACTTACACTCTTTTAAAAAAATGAGAACTTTCTTATATCTAAACTACACTGGTCCTTTACTAATGTAACTTCATGTCCTCTGGTCCTTCTATCTTTCTTAACTGCAAAAAAATATTTCTATCAATATTTTTATAACCATTCAATATTTTAAACATTTCTATCTGATCTCCTCTCAATCTCCTGGTCTCTAGTGTTGTTAAACCACATGTTCTTTTAAGCGTATTTCGTAACTAAGATCCCTCAATTTTGATATCATTTTAGTCGCTCTCCTCTGTACTCTTTCTAGCATATATATGTTCTTCTTCTTGATATATGACCTCCACGCACGTATATAATATTCTAAATGAGGCCTAACTATTGTTTCATACAGCGGTATTATTAGTTCTTTTTCCTTATACGCTATATTTCGTCTAATTAATCCAAGGATTTGATTTCCCTTTGAAGCTGCAATTCCGCACTGCTCTGAAACCTTCATATCAGCACTAATTGTTAACACTAAGTCCTTTTCTTTTAAAGTAGTACTTAGTACAGTGCCCGCTATTGTATATTCTACCTCTTCGTTCCCATGCCCTGTGTGGAGGCAATTACATTTCCCCAAATTGAACAACATTTGCCACTTTTCAGACCATTTGATCAACCAGTCAAGATCATCTTGAAAATGCTGTCTATCTCCATCACGTTTAATCCTTCGAAACACTTTTGTATCATCCACAAATTTCAATACCTTACTTGTCATAACATCGTCCAAATCGTTGATATATATTCAGAATAATATAGGTCCCAGTACTGATCCCTGTCGTACCCCACTCCAAACTGATTTCCAGTTTGAAACCTACCCATCAACTACTACCCGTTGTCTTCTGTCAATCAGCCATTTTCTATCCAGTTAATTAAACCATTTCCTGTGCCATGGGCCTTTAGTTTAAGCAGTAATCTTTGATGTGGCACTTTATCGAAAGCTTTCTGAAAATATAAGTAGATGATATATACCGTTGAGCCCTCGTCTACCCACTTAGTGATATCTTCCCAAAACATAACACATTTGTTAAGCATAACCTCGCTTTTAGTTGAGATGGGTGTATCAAGTTATGTTTAACAAGAAAATCCACCATGTGATCTTTAGTTAGTCTTTCTAATAATTTGCAAATCACTGATGTTAAACTTGCTGGTCTGTAGTTCTCTAAATTGTTTCTCGAACCTTTTTTCAATAATGGTATAATGTTTGCTTCTTTCCATTCTAAAGGAACCACTCCCTCTTCTAATGACTAGTTGAAAACTGTTGCAAATGGTATGCTAATTTGTTCTACAATTTCCAATAGTAGTTTGGGCGGAATCCCATCCACTCCATGTGATTTATTATCCGTCATAGCCCTTATTTTGTCAATATCATGAAGGAATGCTATATTTATATTCTATATTAATCGTGGCAGGTTATATTCCATGTGTAATGAGTCGTCTGCAATAACGTGGCCAGTCGGTAAATATGAATACTTACTTGTTTACTGACGTCGTGTTGCTAATATTACGGTTACATCAGCTACCAGTTTGAATTTAGAGGTATTTGCATATATTTGCATATATTCCCATTATGTCTGGTTCAGATTACTTCTTCAATCATTTATTTCTTTTGTTAGAAAATATGTATTGTCGTGACACGCAAATAGGAACCTCAGCAATTATATGAAGGCTCTGGAATTAACATCACATTATCCTGACGTCAGCTCCACCACACAAAAGAAGCTTTTTTATGAATATCGTGTGATTATGATTTACGGGTTCTTTTCCATGTCACTCTATAACCATCCTAATTAACCATAGTAATTACCTATATAAACCTAAACGCATAGACACGGCACATTCTTGTTCCACCCAAGAAACACACTAAGATATCGAAGCAAGCGTCTGATCAGAAAATTCGCAGTAAATCGAAAGATGAGTTCTACTGGTGTTGGTAAGTTTTCCATTTTCACCACTTTATATCGTTGCGATGTCAAGTGTGTTACTATTTAGTCACTTGATGGAGCACCTGCGTCGAATCAACTGTCTTACAAGGGAATATGGGATTTGGGAACATACCTGTTTTATCTTCTACTAAGACTAACCTTGGTTAGTAGCATAAAAGGATTTAAGGACTCGTGACCATTTTAATTGGCCATTCTGTTTTAACTTTGACTTTAACCTTAACATACACTTAGCTAATATTCGACATTTGCACAAATCACATAACGATTTATTTATTGAGAAACGTGCGCCCAAACATGGCGATCATCAAATTCTATCAAAACCTTCTGGCGATTCGGTAAACAGATGTAGTGGTTTTCGTCAAAACCATTTACACATTAAACCGCAAATAATCATCCAAAACATATACTAGTTTGTTACGATTAGTAAAGAAGACTAATGACACGGTACAACGATGCGTAAATAGTAATTTTGGTCACCAAAATGCTTGAGATTTGCCACCAATAAGTCGTAAAGTGGTTAAGTATGCTGATATCAATCGAATAATTATAGACGAATTATATAATTCTCATAATTATTTGATGGTTATCAACAATTATTTAATTGGCAATAAGACGTGATTTTAAGAAACGAGAATTATGAATTAGGATTTGTCGGACCGTAAATGGCTATTCATTACCCGAAACCATTGACGTAGGTTAACCGCAGACAAATGCGGTCAACACGTAAATACGATTTTTAATGTGTGTCAAAAAGTAAATAACGACAAGGTCGACGATGGCGACTATTGATTGAGAAACAACTGCTAGGTGTTGAACATAGAATGGGGTGTTTTTCATGTTTTCATTAGTCTGAATGGGAGAATATATTATGTACAGCAAATATTTACTTTGAAAACAGCATTTAGCAGTGGCAAAATGCCAACATTACTATAACAGCTCCACCTGGTGGCGATTGTTTTGTTAGAAGCTGTTAGTAAATGTCGATTATACGATGGAGTGGGTTTGTTGTTTCCAATATTGAAAGTGGCATTAGTCTCGCCCCGCCATCAGCGAGCGAGTACATATGCACTGCGTCCATCATGCTATTGTGCGAGAATGTCACCGTGCCCTCACTCTTGTTTACTCTGAAGGCAGGGTCGGGTTGCACCACATTTTAAATACGCCTCGCGATTCACAAAACAATCAGCTCGAAGTAGTTCATGCGTTGTTCCGTCGGCGAAGCGCCGCCTTGCAACTGCACCGTAGCAAGTCTTGTGACGGAAACGATGGATGCATCTTGTTATGTAGGACGCGCATTCTTTTCTAACAAACGGAACAAATACCAGTGGTTCATTTTTGGGTTCACAGGAGTTTAACAAAATAATGGATCCCAGGCCGGTAGCGTGTTTGATCTTTGGTGGAGACTGTGTGTGTGTGTGTGTGTGTGTGTGTGTGTGTGTGTGTGTGTGTGTGTGTGTGTGTGTGTGTGTGTGTGTGTGTGTGTGTGTGAGTGTGTGTGTAAATGTGCTGGCTGTTTGCAAACATATCCAGCTTTAGGTAAAAAGAACCAATATGACAGGCATGTTGTTGTTTAAAACAAAGTTTTCATTCAGTCCACGGTGAAGTCTTTAAATTGAGTATCCGCCTTGAGAAATAACGTTACCGTTAGGATGTGTTTCAAAATCGTCCCTGTCTATCAGAAAAGACATATTAATAATCATATTAATATGCTTTTAGTATCAGTGCATCGTACGTGCACGTTTCAGTTCGTCTACGTGTGTGTGTAGACACAATATGACTAAAACCTAATAAAATACAACTGATTTGATGACTCGCAAACGCCGATATACCGAAGATACCGTGGAAGTGGAGTAAATTAAATTATACGTAATCGCATTGTTTTGTTCAGCAGTAAATTAATGATACGTAACCGCAATGCTTTGTTCAGGTAAACTCTGTCGGTCTGGACACGAAATCGACACCCAAAATGTACGCAACGAGAGGACGAAACGCAAGAAGACATGAACCAGGAGAAAGACATTTCTGGTTAAAGGTAAATCAGATTTAACAAGATTGTCACACAAAGCTTCTATGTCCAGATAACAAGAAGAGAAGAAAGTCATTTGCCTGTCGATAATTTAAACGTTTATAGTTTGTGTGGGGTTGTCAGATATCTATCGATTATGTATTCAATATATTGACAATGTTGGCGTTTACACAGTTAATAGATCATATGGTTCATTATGTTATTGTCTTCAGTGAGAATGAGTCGTTTCTCCTGGCCAATCCACACTGTTCTATTACTAGCGTTATCCTATTCACTCGAGTGTTATTCACTTCAATTAGTGTCAATTAAACTGTGACGACAGTTGCTTTACCTAATATTCATCGATACAATAACAAGATATTTGAACACTGAGACGCAGTTGACGTGATGCCACTGTGTCAGTGTTAATTAGTGGATGCATAACGAAGTACTTATCTGTTGCAAGACAATTAAGAACAACACCAGTAGAGCATTTATAATTTGAAATTATAATGGCGGTGTTCTGACTGCTAGTTATCTTTGCGACGAATATAGTTTTCAGTTAGTGGCAAAATGTATTTCATAAAACATTTGTGCAATTTATTCTCCCGACAACCATTTATTATATCATTTTATTGGCTATACCGGCATAGTGATGTTATGTGAATAAACAAGGGGATACCGTCACATCCCCTGTGTGTGGCCATTGAATGTAAAACGAGTGATATCAAATTTCAGCAGCCGGATGGATACACAGCCTGGATAGTTGCTCCCCCGTTGATGATGTTACTAGTGGCGGTGAGTACACCAGTCGTGGACGAGGAAGATTATTACGACGACCCGCTCGTCCCATGGAAGTACGGTCGCAAGCCAAACTAGCCATGTATGAAATGAATCAGGAATTGTAGAAATACGTGGACTTGACAGATCGGACTGGATTCTTCCCTAGAAACGCACGTCGTGCGGCTGGGAAAAGTGCAAGATTCGGCGATGAGGAGCGATTCCCATGGAAGTACGGTCGCAAGTGTAAAGAATACTGAAAGGTCTTGCCACGACCGAAAACGTCTCAATCGCTGTGTACAGTAGTACGGTGGTGTCTATTGACCAAGAGTACATTTAGTCTTGAAACCTCCGCTAGCATCCGAGTAGACAAGACGAAGATATTCGACGAAACACCAATGCATGAACTGTAATATAAATTATCCACAGTACCGACACAAAACAATGACATTTAGAAGACGTGCTTTGGCTTTATAATGTAACTATGACGTTGAGATGTTTATAATTCATTTCTCCACCATAGACACAGTGACAACCGGATTCAATCAGATGTGATAATTTGGGTTTTAAAAATCGCAAAATTGATGCACTGCCAGGTGAACATAGGACGAGTTCGACAGAAAATGGTTTCGACAAGCCGTAAGAGAACGTTTTAATTACGCAGAAATGTGTTATTCCTTAACAATGTTGCTTTTTCAGCAGAGCGTTTCACTGACATTCGTGGCGCTTGATATATTGTACACTTATTTCCTCTTGATGTCAAATTGTATTGGTCAGCTATGTGTTTAAAACAAACCAACACTCCCTATCAACGGAAGTTTTAAAGGGAATAAAAACATCTATTGCTCGAATTCATGTTATATTACATCCTGCTATCTATTTCCACGTCCACCAGCCAAAAAAATCAAAAAATTCAATGAATTAGAAATTCCACATTTTAATAATAATAATAATGTATTTATTTCAGACAATCATTATGTCCATATATACAAATACATCAATAAAAGTATGTAAATAATATAAAAATACATAGATAAGAACAATATGTTTAAAAATTATATAAATCCCGGACCCACTGGTGCCGCAGTTTCGAAGTACAATACACGTCGCTAGTTTTAATGCTATAAATAATGGGATTCAAAGACATGTCAATCCTATTCATTAAGCTAAAAATAGCCTTTCTGATTACACATTTACCCGAGCTGACATTAGCTGTAGCAAACATGTGGCTAGCGCTACATCTCATGGGCAAATTGTTCAATATCCTGAAAGAGTTGTTATATGCAACAATGAATTGATGAAAATTTACTTTTCTAAAGTTCACCCATAACGCACACATATAGATATTACCAAAATACGCTGTAAATAGCTTATTTTTTACAGCAGTTGAACAAAAGTGAAACTTTTGACGTAACATGTTACTCTTGGCATACAAAAGTCTCACTTTGGCTTGCATGTCAGACTCATCAGACAAGTTATTAGAAATGACATGTCCAAGATATTTACAAGAGGTGGCAAAGTTTAACTTCTTTCCTCCTAATGTCATTTCTTTAGACAGATTTGACTTTCTAGATTCAAAGTACATGACCAGGGATTTACTCGCATTGTATTGCACATCGTGCTCACATCCATATGAGTAACACATGTCTAGTAGTGTTTGTAGTCCTTTAGCAGAAGGTGCAAACAGAAGTAGATCATCGGCGTATATAAGGTGATTAACAACCATGTTACCAAGACTACAACCGATTTGTTTTTTGTGCAGTTGTATACTCAGATTATCCATATAAATGTTAAAAAGCAAAGGGGATAACTTCCCACCTTGCTTAACACCATTGCCTACCGAGAAGAAGTCCGAGTAGGTATTTCCCCATCGTATGCATACACATTGATTATTGAATTCATTGCTGAGTATTCTTAAGATATAGTTCGGTACATTTCGTTGTTCTAGTTTCGTTATAAGTTTATTTCGGTTGACACGATCAAACGCCTTTGATGCATCTAAAAATGCGACGTGCATAGCTGAACCATGTTCAGTGTAGAACCTTAATAATTCCTTAAATGCAAACACGCATAACTCCGTTCCATGTTTAGGCTTAAAGCCAAATTGATTAGGAGTGGTTTCCAAGTACATTTTCATTCTGTTAAAAAGAACAGTGTCTATTATCTTCGAAAATATATTCGATAGACATATTGGCCTATAATTCCCTTTGTCGTTTATTCGTCTATTTTTGTCTTTAATAATTGGTACAATAACAGACTGTGACATTTCTTTTGGTAAATAACCATGCACCAGAATCGAAGACACAAGGATAGACAAAAGCACAGCGAGTTGATAATCAGCGAACTTAATATGTTCTGCACTGATACCGTCCAGACCTGGTGACTTATTTTTTGAGAGTCCATTAATAATATCCATCAGTTCAACTGCACCAACAGTCATTCCTGTATTGTCAGTGGAACAGTCATAACAAACTTTATCACATCGACTATCCTCCACATCATTAAATAAATGTTCATAATGATGCTTCCACATTGACCCGATGTTTACGTCACCGTGTATATTATCAATGTTTGTCGGAAGTTTTACTTTACTGTTCGTACAGTGCTTAATTTCTTTCCAGAATTTGCGGTGGTCTTTCTGACACAACTGTTCTGCAATGTTATCAGCAATGATAGTTTCTTTCTCCCTTTTACATTTTCTGATCGCCTGTTTGAATTTCATTCTGGATAATTTCATAACATTAAAAATGTCACCTTGTCTAGGTTTACCAGTCTCTTTCCATATACAGTAAGCATCACGGGCTGCACAATGAAGCTCTTTCACTCGCTCGTTCCAACCTGGTACAACATTATACTTATAAGCACCTTTGCGATTTGACCGGAGTGTGTGACCACACCTCTTCAATGTAATCACGATAGAATTGTAAAAGTCATCGAGATCATCATGATGATTACAGTTATGACAATTGGGATCATTGCATCTAACACCCGGTGGAACATTCAGTTTGCTCAATTCAACGTTCGTGCATTCTCTATATGCATCAATATCTTGTGGGTTTAATCTGTCCCACTGTAAGCCTTGCTTATTCTCATTAGTATTGCCACTACCACTAACGCATTCGGGTAGAATATCACTGTCTATGCTGAACGATATCGGGTGGTGATCAGAATAAATAACATCATAAAGTATGGACATGTTAGATAGGCAATCCTTCGCATCCGCGGTACATATGATATGGTCTCGCCATGATGTAGTTCCCCAGGCAGAACTAACGTATGTATATGTGTATTTTATGGTGTGCATCCGGACATTTTCGAATATGCATATTTTTGGCGCGCTTTTCGGGATGCCGAGATGTGACGTCACTTATGACTCAAACTCGCATCAGGTCGACCCTTTCCATGTATTCAGAGCATGTTTACAAGTATAGCTTTTGGGTCGAAACGAGCGTCAGAACGAGTTGTTGTGCAATATTCCGACGTAATACAAACTACACTAGTCATCATAGAGGAACAAACATTTATCTTACGGTTCCACATGAATCGAATTTTATTCAAAACAACGAATGCGAATGGGCCTACAACAGTGCATTATAGTATAAAATGATTTTGTTTATATCACTTCGTGAAAACATAAACAAAAAAAGTGTAAAGAAAATCAAAGGTTTGCATGCTGTCAGGATTGAATCGGCGTCGCCCGATTGTAAAATAAACGACTAGTAACCAACGCGCCTACCCATTGAGCTAGCGGGACCAACGGAAACTCTCTGACTGATTTAAGTTGTTATGATAAATTGTACAACTCCTTCATATATCGATATTCTAGTGATATTATGAGATTATACACGTTATTTTATGTAGCTGGATACAATGTAAGTTTGCTATGTATGTTTATTGGTGTAGGTTATCTCCCGTTGGTTGCATTCGATATAATTATTCTGAAAACGAAACCTAGTCGACTTGTAGGCCCATTCGCATTCGTTGTTTTGAATAAAATTCGATTCATGTGGAACGTAAGATAAATGTTTGTTCCTCTATGATGACTAGTGTTTGAATTACGTCGGAATATTGCACAATAACTCGTTCTGACGCTCGTTTCGACCCAAAAGCTATACTTGTAAACATGCTCTGAATGCATGGAAAGGGTCGGCCTGATGCGAGTGCGTGTCATAAGTGACGTCACGATACCACATGATCGCCTAGCTCATTAAAATTTTATTTTCCGCGGGAATCGCTTCACAGACGGGCTTAAAATCGAATTTATTGTACAAATGTAGTTTTCTGTATTTGTTTAATGTTATCAAATGTTACATACAATGTTAAACTTTGTGTACACATGGAAAAAGGAATTTAGCTAATGCCTTATTTTTATTTCCTTTAATGACGCTCTCTTGGAGGTAACGCTCTTGGATACCTTCACGGAAACTATTCAATTCTTGAGTAACTAGAAGGAGGACGACACCAAGGAAAATAACCAAAATAATAGGATGGTAGAATTGAAGAAAGAGGAAATAAGAGATCCATTAATTTACAAGGTTAAGAAACAGCTGGCTGCTTTGCAGACTGAAGAAAGGATCAACAACATGGACAGAGGTGTATCCAAAGATATTGCAGCTTGCAAAAGAGAAGCTTGGACAATCAACCTCAGGCAGATATCATTAGAAGGTGTTTGGATGAGAAGGTGCAGGAGGCGGTCGCAGAAAACAGAAAGAGGTACAATAAATGGCAGGCATAAAGAATCGAGGAAGATCAGGTGAGATACAAGGAACCAAAGAAAGAAAGCAAGCTGGAAGTTGCAGTAGCCAAGGATAAGGCGTACGGGCAGTTGTACGAGGAACTGAAGGGGAAAGAAGGAAAAAAATATATACCGGCTGGCAAACACCAGGAAGAGGAGATCAGCGGACATAGGAAGGGTAGCCTTTGTCAAAGACAAAGATAGGGCACTACTCACCCAGGACGAAGAGATCCGGAAGGAAGAATTACTTACCATGAAGTTTTAAATGCCGAGAATGAAAGTCAAATGGCAGGGACCCAGGCAGTACAGGGCCCACTTGAAGAAATCAAACTTGAGGAGGTGCGGACACAGATGGGTAAGATGAAGAAAAACAAGGCGTGTGGACCAGATGAACTACTGATGGAGGTAATGAAGGCACTCGGACAAGAAGGAGATAAATGGATGGTGGAAGTGCTAAATCAGGCCTTGAGAGATGGTATCCCAGATGATTAGAGAAAACGCATGATTGCACCAATCTACAAACAGAAAGGAGACCATTTAAATTGTAACAACTTCCGGGGATCAAACTTCTTAGCCACACTCTGAAGCTTTGGCAGAGGGTGATAGAAAGGAGGTTTAGAGGAATGGTAGAGATAAATGAAAGACAGTATGGATTCCAACCGGGAAAGTCGACAGTGCAACCGCTGTTCTGCCTCAGGATACTCCAAGAGAAACATAGGGAGTTCAGAAGAGGTCTACACATGGTGTTTGTGGATCTGGAGAAGGCATATGACAGAGTTCCTAGAGAGCTGATCTGGTATAGCCTCCAAAAGACGACCATACCAGAATACTACAAGTGTACATTACCATCATAAAGGACATGTATGAAGGGTGTACGGCAAGCATCACGACAAATGCTGGAAAGACAGAAAATCAAGATTGAAGTTGGTCTACACCAGGGGTCGGCTCTTAGTCCTTTACTTTTTTTATCATTATCCTGGACGTGATGACAGAGGAGATCAATGAGCAGATACCCTGGGCTATGTTGTTTGCAGATGACCTGGTGTCGTGTGATTCAGACGGAGGTAGTATAGAAGAGAGATTGGGCAAATGGAGAGAAAAAATGGAGAGATGTGGGCTAAATATCAGCAGAACGAGGACGGAACACCTTCCGCCAACGGGGCACACAGAGCTGGTGAAGATAAAAAAAGTATGGGTCTCAAGAAAACGTAAACCTCCCAATTGTACAGACCTTTAACTACATTGGCTCTGTCATAGACAAGGAGGGAGGTGTCAGTAAAGAAACTGGGAGGCGAGTGTCAAAGGGGTGGGCTAGGTGGAGGGAACTATCTGGAGTGATATGTGATAAGAAGGTGCTACAAAAGATGAAGGTCCTGCTCTATAAAACGGTAATTAGGCCGACACTTCTCTATGGCTGTGAAACGTGGCCACTATCGACAAGAGACGAAAGACGACTGGCAACAACGGAGATGAGAATGATTAAATGAGCAATGTAGGAGCACCGAAGGAATAAGTACATCTTGAAAAAAAACGATGTGGAGAGCATTGTGATCATCATGAGGAGAAGAAAGCTGGAGTGGTTTGGTCATGTGAAAAGAAGGAAAGAAAGGGAAGACATAAGAGCCACCATGGAGATGAAGATAGAGGCATGGCGGATGAAGGAAGAATGGGCTCAAGACAGGAAGAAGTGGAAGAGATTGCAAAACCCGCCACCCCGCACAGGGAGAAGGCGGAGAAAGGTGAGAAATACTGATGGGAGTCTAAATCGTGCGTCCTAATGTTTTCATGCATGTGACCAATGGCGTGGAAACAAACCGTTAGAAAAGTCGTATTGAGCAAAATACTTACGAAAATATATCGGCGAAATCCAAATCTTGCATAAATGCGGCTACGCCAAAAACTGTGCGTCCTAACTGCGTTGTGTATATCTGCATGACTACATATTTTAGTATGTATTTTAAACACCTGCTTGGATTGGTATTTCAGAATTAAACATATTAATACATAAGCGTCGGAACCGGGTAGGGGCCTGAGCCCTGTTTTAGGTTGGGGAGGCTAGATATAGGATTAGCGCCGAATGTTCAGAGCCTCACGGTGGTTTTTGGCGAGCCTGAAGGATGATGAAAATGGAAGGTTTTGGATGGCCTCAATGTTGTTCACCTATTGACAGTGAAAGTATTTGTTAGATTCTATTGAAATACTTTGCAAAGACACCACGGGGTGATACTGATACACATAATTGCTGTAAATCTTATACCAGTAATGTAAGGAACTATGCAAGATACATTGTACTTCACTTTCAGTGAGGTGAATAGTCCTGTATATAAGCGTAACAGCCCGGTACACGAGGTGGCGTGTCTTGGTGGTTATTACATAACGATTGGTACAAAGTTTTCTCATCTAACAAACATTGGCAATGTTATATTATTGATTATTAAATTATACATACATAATATTCTACCAGTTAATACTCGGGAGAAGCATTCAGCATGACTGCGACTCTGTGGAGAATATTTGTAAAATCAAATAAATAGCTTTATTATTATTGATGCAATAGAGCACATGTACATCATACATGTCAATCTGAGGTAAACATGTTATGGTCAAGCAGGCATAAAATCGATTCATCTGCGTCTCCTCTGCGTCTCTCTAAACTTGTCCTCGGAGAATGTTGTCACCATCTCATCAATCTTGCTGCTTGTGGCTGCCGGACACACACTAATTGTGTTAATTGTCACCTACAACGTTACAATTGTATGGAATGATGATTATAAATGTTCCTCCAAAAGAGACATCTGTTATACTATCAGCTGAATATAGTTAATTCAATGTCACATCATAGAATTGTTAATAAAATATATTCCACAATCAAACATTCCAAATAATATTTGAGATACGGCCTTATTACTGTGCTTGGTAGGTATGTCATGTTGTGGTCATTCTTTTTGTGATACGTTTCTGGTTTAATTTTATCTAGGAATATTGAGAATTATTTTGTAGCTGAGAAGAACATAGAAACTTTAATTATTACTTGATGTATATTATATATATGGATAGCAAAAAACTGTAGTCTTGGAAAAGCTCAGATGCAGCCAGAGATGGGAAGAACAGTACTCAGTAATCTTAATCATGTGATTACAAGTTCTCAATAATCCTAATAATAGTCAATAATGTCAAAAATGCAGAGTAATTATAACTAATTTGTTGAATTATTATTACATTTTTCTTGTGCATATTTATATTGATATTACCCATGCCTCAACTACAATGCAAACAGTCAAAAATGGGCCCCTTCCATAAAAAATCACATTTGTTTACATAATATGTTCCAGTTGTTAGCATATTATCCAATATATCGTAACAACCACATAAACGTACATATACAAATAACGTAAATGCTATAAATGTAATGGCCAAGTCGTTGATGTAATCATTTTTTTTAAATTGTTTACATTTTTATATTGCATGTACGTTTGTGTTATTTGTTTTAATATGCTGCTACACTCCAAATGAATGTCCTCCCAAAGGACAATAAAGTATTGTGATTGATTGATAGTTACATGTAAATGTTATCATAATTGATTATACTCATTTTATGAACTCATATTTGTAATTGATAAATTGTACCCATACACTTTGAAAACTTAATCATAATCAGTTGCAGATCATCCCATGTTTGGATATTGTTGAAATACCTAAAGGAACTTAATGTCTTAATGAGCAGTCCTGTTTCAGATCTTGAAATATAGTATTACACTGATTACAGCATTTCAACTTTCCAATCAATCTTTTCCAATAAATCCATCCCATTAGTTGTGTAAACCTTGAATACTAAAACTATGAGCTTATTAGTTATGGAGAAAAAATAGTTGCGTAATCTTCAGTGGAGCAAAATCACACTTGGGAATGCTCCATTAATTACTGTTTAGCTTTTTGTGGAATTAATGTTTGTTAAAATTTGATATTGATATAAGCATGGCGAAAAAGGTCATGGCCCCATCAAGTAAAATGCATTTCCTCCTCACTCCTTGACGACAATAATACCACAATCGGTTCAGGATATTAACTTAATAATTAAGCATTTTCGCTGTTTCATACCAAACAGCAATTACATACTGACTATAGATTAAATTAAACCTTGAAGGTAACTGGTAAACATCGAAAACAACATGGACGATAGTAGGATACGGAAAACGTACCTAGCACAATGTTGAGCTTCCATGCTTTGTATTCCATCCTTTCCGTTTAAATTTCACTTCCTTCAACTTCCTACGATGTTTGTCAGCAGGAAAGCCAAACATTCAAACGCAGTATATTATGCGGCCGTGTTGGACCGAAAATGGCGTCCGTAGCCACCAACCAATAAAAAATCGGAACCTCAATGGCCAAACTCTATCAATGGCCATGGTCACGCGTCACTGCGCCCGCCCGAGTCGAAATAGGACGTAGCAAAACTACACACTAAACTCGCCGTATGATCTGCGTACCTCTGCAGCAAGTGAAAGCGTGGAAAGAATGTAACTGGATAAGTCACTTAAATGTGTGCCGCGGAGACGGAGTGAGTTCAAGGAAGTTGAACAATGTCAGCAAGTCCATAAATGTGCGCAACTGTAGAAAGTCTTTGACAATAAGACAAACCTTCCGTTTTTACTCATCATCTAGAGATTTACGATCGGTTGCTATATTTTAAAATCTTGTTAATTCTACTCTCAAATCGGGGATAAATTCGAGGGAGTTAAAGACTTTGGCTGGCGTTAGGACACAGTGGTGAAGGCGAAGGAGGACGTATTGTAGAAGTCAGGTGTATTCAGTCGACCGCAGCCTCACAATGCACTAGAAGACGATGAAGAATAAATGCAGTTTTAAACCGGTAATTTAAAAGTGGAGATCTGCGCCGTAGTGCTTTTGCCCCCATGTCTGCCTACTGGAGCTCCATCGAACCGTGGCATAATGGTGTTGTCGTGATATCATCATCAACTAAAGTTCATGTTTTGTCAGGTGTTCTTAAAGTAATCAAGCAAAACCGGCGTGCCGTGTCAGATATTGCTACAGGTTTATATAACATCATCCCCGTAAGCCATTTGAGGTAGTTGACATCACTACACAGAATTACGGCGAGCAAGGATGTATAACTGTTCCAAATGCATTACTCCTTTTACCATTTATACTATAAATTGATCAGGATTTCACCTGCTCGACCGTGAGAAACAGCGAGCCATATGGAAAATTACAAAAACTCTGAGATCAAACAGAAATGTGATGCGTGGGCGAGCTAGCGGGGCTTTTGTTTGTTCTGCGGGCAATTACTTACAATATCGTCTGCACTGCCATTGCCATTGACCCAATTTATATCTGAACTAGTAGTACTATAACCTTATTCACGGAACTGTGTCAAAATATTGACGCGGAAACTTCAGACTTGTTGTGTCTGTCAACGTAGCTGGCGGTAGTCAAATCTAGGTCAGTAGGTGTATGAGTAACTTCTCAATTAACGCATAATTACCCAAGTGAAATAAGGACTATATAGCATGCAGTGTTGCCTGGAGCCGTCGGGGTATTTTAACACAGACTATCGCGTTGACTGTTGTATTATCTACGAACTGTTACTTACTCACACCAAACACCGAAATTCCACTCAAAAAGTAACACATTTACAATTACACCATTTTGTTTATGTATCACAGTCAACGCTAATAGCAAGAAAGATCACAACAACAAGAAGGTCCAGGAGTCTGAGGAGATTCGTTCATTTGTCGGCATGTGGGATGGACTCGCCTTTCTAGGAGTCCATTTCTCCCTATGGACCGTGTTGATGATGGCATGCAGTTTCTCCGTGAGAACATGCATGATCAACCAGGCCTTGGTGACCTACTCTCATACTTTGACTCTACCTATATGACAAGTAGCTACCGACGAGTGCAGATCCAGACAGTGACATCCAACTTTAAACTTTCGGCGTGTTCCTCCTCAGTTCCTTCCGCCACTGTGGAACACCCACATCGCCATAATGAACGACCAAGCACGTACCAACAACCTGTGCGAATCCTGGAATGTTGGCTTCCAGCAGCTCGTCGGCCATTCTCACCCCTCTGTGTGGATTCTGATAAACGCCCTATGCAAGGAGTCAAGGACCATGCCCGTGCTGACACCATGATCCTGCAAGACCAGAATGGTCAACCTCCAAATAAACGGGTTAAGCGTACAACACAGCAGCTTCAAACTCGCCTTCGTACTTTGTGCCAAGACTTCGTTGCTGAGGACAAGGAAGTGGGAGTCTTTCTTCGTTCTGTTTCCCACAGCATTAGACTTGCATGTACGCAAGAACATGAACTATGACCATATAAATGAATGTATTGTGAATAAATTGATTGACATCGGTAGGAAATTATGAATATGGGCATATTTATGTTATATAAATAAAGTGTTCTATCATGAAGTTCTTGTTGTTTTGTTATAATATAATAAATTTATAAAACATATATATTATACTGTTATCAAAAAAGGACTTTTATTTATTACATTTATGAATTTTGTTGTTGTCACTGAGCAAGTGTCCACTTTTTCATTCGACCACTGGGCAAGTGTCCACTAAGCAATTGACCGCTGAACAACTGTCCACTGGGCAACTGTCCTACACTCAAATTTTCACCTCAAATGCCCCCAACATTGCTCTACCTATATCTGAACTAGTACAATAACCTTATTCATGGAACTAGGTCAAAATATTGACGTGAAACTTCAGACTTGTTGTGTTTGTCAACGTAGCTGGCGGTAGTCATATCTAGGTCAGTAGGTGTATGAGTAACATTTCAATAAACGCATACTTACCCCAGTAAAATAAGTAGTATATATATATAGCATGTCGTATTGCCTTGAGTCACCGTGGTATTTTAACAGACTTTCGCATCGACCATTGTATCGTCTACGAACTGTTATTTACTTATAACAAACACAGACATTCCACTTAATAAGTAATACATTTAGAATTACACCATTTTGTTTATGTATCACAGTCAACGCTAATAGCAAGAAAGATCACAACTGCTTTTGAAGTATTCCAAGGAAGTAATGGAGGATGATGCAACTTGGAATCATGTTGAATCAGCGAAAAATGTGCTGACGACTACTATATCAACTTTAACGGTTCTATGAATTGATAGAGGTCGGAACTGTAAATCCGACAAGAAGAAGAATGGTTTTTAATGACACCCGGGGTTACCGTGTTCAGAATGTTGTATATCTGGACCGCGATATATCCAATTAACATTAATAAGGTTATCTTAGTTACCGATGCCAATGCTAAATAGGTTATAATATGTTTATGGCCGATTTTGGTTGGTCAAAACGATTACAACATGCAAATTATTCAAACACTATTGCTGCTCTTACATTGGGGCTCCATTTTGGGATCTTCAGAGTACGGGTCTAAAAGCACTGGCAGTACACGTGTGCATGGGATGACGCACAACACTTAGAAAGTAGTGGGGGCTAGCGCATCTTACACATGGTAATGCTATCTCATTGTTATCAGATAGTTTACCATTCTGTTGATAAATTAAAAGCAAAGATTCATGACATTTGTTCATAAGGCTATGAACTACAAGTCACCTGTGATAAGTTATGTTGCTAAATTGTCTATTCAAAACCCATGGTCGAATTCTAGTGGAACTTCCCGCCGTATGTTTACACTACATGAATGCACTACGTAAGATGGCGAGTCTTCTAATGGTAGTGGGTACATTACTGCCATATTTAATGTGCAAAATAAACACTTGTAGAACTAGTTTAGTATTAGTCTCTCTGGCAAGGAACTAATCTCCTCTCCTTATCAGTGGCGAATCCAGAGATGGTAGTGTGTGTGTGTGGGGGGGGGGGGCAAACGCTCCAATTGCATCCTCCGTTGAGGCTCGCCAAAAAGCTTCGAATGGCGACCGAACCAAAATAATATTGGGGGGGGGGATGCTGTTGACGCTGTTGAACATTTTTTCGCGGCCACGTTCACAATTTGGGAAGCTCACCAAGGTTGCAAAAAATCCCAATTGCACTGCTCCGAGACTCACCTAAACGGTGGCACATTCCAAAACGTCTACGGTGCACGTAACGGGGACCAGTGATGGGCCAAGTACATACACAATGTACTTAATTACAAGTACTTTCAATTTTTCCAAGTACAAATACAAGTACTTTATGAAAAAACTCAAGTACAAGTACAAAGTACTCTGAACATTTTAGTCAAGTACATTGAACGCTACATTTCAACATATCTGAGGTTTTGAACAGATTGCAACTGACCGGTGTTCAGTCATTATCTGCCAAGGCAATTACGTCTACCCCAAAAGTCCACAATACAAGTGTACTGGTGGTTTCCGAACATCTGAAACCACAATAGCTTATCAAGAGATCAGTTAGTGTTAGTTTATCCCATTTGACGGATCACCCAGAGAACTTGTCTATACATCATGACCATCAGGAACATTTCTGAGAATCAAATCCATGAAATCGAGCAATCAACCAGGAGACAAAATAACAAGAGCAGATGGATGACAGAACGATACAAAAGGTTGACAGAACAATGCAAAAGGTTGACAGAACGATGCAAAAGGATGACAGAACGATGCAAAAGGTTGACAGAACGATGCAAAAGGTTGACATCTTCCAATTTTGGACGAATATGCAAATGCACAGACCGAGCAGACAGTCTCAATAGCTCGTTCATATTTGAGGCGAAAAGAAATCGACACAGCTCCACTGCGCCATGAATGCAAATATGAGCATGTGGCTATTGAGAAATTTGAACAGTTAAAAGCAATGGAAACAAGTCCTTGTGGTAGTTTTGTTTCACTTTGTATGCCATACATATGTAGTACATCAGACCGTGTAGTTGATGATAATACAGTACTGGCAGTAAAGTGTCCATATGTCATTCGTAACAAAGCAATTTCTGAGGCAACAGTACCATATTTGAGAAAGATTAATGGTGAATGTTGTCTTCATCAATAACCATGACTACTATTATCAGGTTCAGGGACAAATGTTTTGTTCCGATCGTATACAGTGCCATTTTGTTGTGTATGCATTTGAAGACATTAAGGTCATCGTAGTGAACAGGGATGATGTGTTCATTCAAGCAATGCTTGAAAAGCTGGCAGGTTTCTACAACACATATTTCAGACAAGTATTGTTAGTCAAATTTTATTACAGAAGAACATGCCAGTATGTGTTTGAATAAACAACATTCTTGTATTCACCAAACTAATTTAGCAGGAAACAAAAATATTATTTGGTTTCTCGTCACTACAACAGTGTTAAAGAATTTGTATGAAAGCAAAAAAACTAGGCAAATGCCTATTTACTGATATCTTCCTAAATAGTGTTGGTCACTATTCATGTTCAATAGTTGTACCATTATACACATGTATGGTATATCAACATAGAAATTAATCTGAAAATGTTAAATCAGCTATATCCATAAATTTGACAAAAAAATTACTTTATTGTTGCTTGTTACTGCTTTACTGAGGCCAAACTGAATTATAAATGTGCTTTCAATCACCAAGTCCTCTCATGATTTATAATAGATACATTATTCTTGGCATACTCTTTGGAATCTTTTTTCCTGAAGACTTTAATTTTGTTTTTGATAACGCCGTGCTTTTGGCGCCTATTAAATATGGACCGTGAGCCCAATGGCGCCGTCTTGTGAATATATGGGAACTACACATTCTACGATACTGCCAATGACGTGCAAGTAAGTGCCTGCGCTTCTCCTTCCCTTTATGCATATAAATCAATCAACATGTAGTCATGCGCCATCAATTATATTTAATATGAAGCTTTGTGCAAAATAAGTATAAATATAGAGTAATTTTCATTGTAGCCAATTTTTAAGTCCTTCAGATAGAGCCAAATACTTAACGAAAACATAAAAAGTTCTTGGGAAAGTACTTGCCATGTCCAAGTACTTTGACGGTCAAGTCCAAGTCCAAGTATTGCAAAATGGCAAGTATAAGTCCAAGTACAGTATTTGTTGCACTTAAGTACACAAGTACTCAAATACTCGAGTACTTGAACCCATCCCTGACGGGGGCACATTCCAAAGGTCATGGGGCAGGTGCCCCCAGGCCCACTGTGATCAGTTTTGAGTGTATTGCCCTAGTATCATTCAGCATTTTGATACTGTCGGAAATGACATCGGAAAACGGGGTGATCAATTATTTTTAAAACATCACGATTTCTAATCAATCGGAACTCTTTTGCCTCACCCACACCGGCCTGCGGACCAGCGTTCTTTGTTGCGAGTGTCTGCTGCTTGTTCTGGATCTTCTGTTGTTCCGTCATGGGACAGCCAGTCGACGCTGACGACTGGAGGCACGACCCTTGACTGCCTTGCTACTATAACACCGACGGCGTGACCTGCCTCGCACGCACACACACGTGTACACACGCACGCATACACACACACAGACACACACACACACACACCCACACACACAACACACTCGTTTACTCTAATTTGTTTCAGTTCACTCAGCTGTATGAATGAATACCTGGCAATAGACAGTGGGGGATATTTGTGTACAAATAGTCTTCATTCATTAATTGCAGCGTTGCTGAATGCTTCCCAGAGACGTCGAGATGGTGTTCGATAGAACAAGTCTGCCAGGGACTAAAGTGTAAAGCGCTTTGAACAGTCCCGCATGAGGACTGGCTACTGTGCTGTATAAGAACGAACCTTTGTGATTAGTTTACTGGTCTTTGCACATGTTAATTGTTTGTGGGTTCAGTGCAGCATTAAAGGAGTTTTGTAAACACTTATACTGAACACAACTAAACAACTCAAATAGTATTGAGATACCATCGTGTTTTTATTAATAACTATTTGAAACTTAGACAATGATTGGAATGCATAAATAATACCAAAGACCATACATATGGTACTTGATAATACACAAATAATTTGTTTGTTTCTTCGGTAGTACATTTGAGCCATCAAAATGCAAACAAATAAGTACTTAAATTATTCAACCCTGACTAAAGTATATTTTCACAAATCAACCGCACACATGTATATTCGGAAATTCTGTAAATTTGGGAAGAGTATTTGCTGATGGGTGCCATTTTATTGTTGTGCTGCAGACGTTCAGATGTTTGTGGTTATGGGGATAAGTAATTGCGATGTACGCTACTACGCGTGTACATAGCTGTGGTTTTGTGGGAGTTCTTCTATGGTATGTGCTAGCATACATTTGGATATACGTTGTAAACACGGATATAACGTGGCTGCTAAGAAATCATTGTGTAGCATTTAGAAATCTAGATTATTATCTGACCCAGACTCTACGCTAGTTAGTGAGACGGGATAGTTGGAATGTTCCTGTATGTCGGTCATTACGGTAGGCAGGTGTAATTAGTTCATTTACCTTTCTCACTGTAAATGCGTTGGAGTGGATATACATTATGCAGATATGATCTTACCACGAGTGTACACGCTGACCAAGAGTGATCAAAGCTTTCCAAGACTGGCCGCAATTTGGTTGTGGTATAATTATACACAGTGGCATATTTGGTTCCAGAGTTGACTAGACTCGCTCGACAGACAGACAAGCTCGCTAGACAGACTCGTTGTGAGTCACCAGTCTCATGAGCGAGTCTGTGCCCACAGGCAATAACTAAACGAGACGATGGATGTCAGCTCCAGAGAAGACCGCCGACAACTTTTTAAAATTAAAATGTGTCCTTTTAAAAACCTTTTCCATAATTAACTCTTGAACAAAATCAATATCAAAACCATAGTGGCGATCGTAACGACACCTCCAATTACACCCTCTTCATTCTCACAAAACACCGCCAATTGTACCCTTTACCAGTCTGTCGAAACACATCCACAATATTTCCGCTTGGGGAAGTCGTTCCGCTTGTAATCGTAGTGTAGAACAAATGTGTAACGATGCCCAATGCTACCACCGCGTACCGTGAACAGTCTCCAACGCTACCCCGCTCTGCGACCGCGACAACTCTCCATCGTAATTGCCCTCTCTAGCTCGAGGCTCAGGCATAACTGGGAAATGTGCAATCCCAGGCACAAAGCGCACACCTCCAAAACATGCAACACTCTAAGTGATTATCGTTTTACGAATATTGTAAGTATTTCACTAAAAACAACGTATTTGACGCTTCGTTTGCATGTCATTGATGAAATAAGTGGTTCTGATTAATAATATTAATACGTTGCTGAACGATTTCAAAAAGTATTGGTGACAACTGCATATTATGCTTGTCTAAGGCAGAAACCGAGTGGTCCAGTATACCTATAGAGTTTAATATAGCGCGGACCAATTGCTCAGTAGTGCCCTCTGGTGATTACTGTCGAAACATGAGACATTTACATCAACCGAGTGCACTGACCGAGTGGCCTACAGAGGGCGAAACGTAGCAGACGACGCAAAGCCGAAGGCCGACGCGAAACTAAACTAAACTAAAGGCGTGACAGAGCTGTTTGTAAGTTAATGGTATTTCTGCGGAAAATTAATTGTTCAAGATACCTTCCAGAACAAAATCCAACGATGTCAAGTAAACACTGAACTTCTCTGAAGTCGGTGACATTTTTGCCGTTCCTTCCTTTCTTGCTCTGCAAAGGCCAAAGCCTCAGGCAAAGGCAAAGGCAAAGCCCAAAGCCAAGGCCCAGTCCAAGACTAAAGCCTAAGCCTATAAGGCTAAGCATAACATAAGCCGCCATACCCTAGGGCAGGCATAGCATACGCTAGCTTGTGCGTGTGCGATGCCGTTGTCCAAACTCCAACGCCACACTAACAAGGGAAAGCCAAATACCAAATCCCAACGCAAACTTACAAACCAGAGGCTTTGTAACGTTTTGGCTGACTTTTTTAGTCTGCCTTTGCCTTGGCAACATTATTTAATATCAGTGTTTGCCCTGTCACGTGTAACACGATGGGTGAGGTGGTAGGTTTTTTGTAAACTAGCTTAACATGGTGTATTCTGAGGTGTTTTAACCTTTACTCTTGAATATAGAGGGGAAGATATAAAACAACAAGACACTACTTGTAAATGTTGTAATCATGATTGTTTCATCGTGTTGAGGTGTGGTTTCCATTTTACTACTGGTACTCAGTGGAGGTGTAGTTTCCACTTGACCACTGGTTCTTCGTTATGGTGATACTTTTCTTGCCCTAACCCCAGGCCTTGTTACCATGCTGACAGAGTCGGTAAAAAAGTACAAGGTAAGTTCTTTTATAGCGCAGTATCCAGTCCTAAGTACTGCTCAAAGCGCTTTACACTTTATTCCCAAGTAAACCTGGTCAGTCAAACACCATCTCATCTTCTCTGGGAAGCATCCAGGGGTATCATCTGAAGACTCTTTCATCATCACCTTTAAATGATTATAATATGATCAATTAGTGGTTTATGTTCCAAAGATTATATTTTAGTTGTTGCTATCATGGTATGCAGTCAATTAAACAGTAATTTATAGCGCCCCGGTTTGTATAAACATACGCTGCTATATCGCTCATTTTATGCGCGCTGAGCGGTAACGCACAGCTGCAGCGGAGCAGACTAGTGCAAACCGAGTCGCTATTTGGGCTTCAAAATGGTCCAGATTCGATACATGTGCCGACTAATGAATAGGATGCACAGTTTTATTTGGGCTTCAAAAGGGTCGTGATTCGACACAAGTGCCAACTAGTGACGTAGTGCCATCAGCCTGCACGGTTTTTACTCCCACCACCATCATAAACCAGAAATTCAACATCGGCTACACCAGCATTCTGATTTAATGTGGGCACATACTGTAATAGTAAAATTGAGTGCTGATACGGCCAGTGTACATATACAGAAGGGGTGGGTGTTCAAGAGGGGGACTACCGTATATGTCTAGAGGTGAATGGTTTCGGGGCAAAATATGATGTCCTTTTTTTACAAAAAAAATACTTTTGTGCTTCGTCCCTGGAGCTTGTACACGCTAGAACAGCAACTTCAGCCTTGAAGCCTGCGGTGACAATTCAAAGGTGACACTTGTTTGACTTGTGGGTTTCATCATAGAATACAAGCATTATCTAACAAAAGGTAGAGCATGCACCTCTGGCAAAATCGAGAAGACATATGTTCAAGTGTCTGCCGGTGACTCACAGGTCTGAATGTCCAATTATTCTTCCTTCTGTGCAAATCAACTAAATCTATATATTCCATGACTATTTACCACATCAAAGTTAGTTCTTGATTGTCGGTGCTTTTAGATCCATTCAGCAACATAATCGGATGCGTTTCTGGTTTTGAATACCGGTATCTTAATTGCAACCCTCTATTTCTTTGGCAGATTGCTAATAAATGCATTGGTAGTTTAGCGCTGTTGATGAAGCTAGTGTGGCTGTTTCAGGGTGGGCTATGTGTCTGTCAGCCTTGGGTATTTATCATCTTGTAAATGGAACTACCAGGTAGTGTTACGAAACAACACAAATCTCAAGAAGTGCTGTTTCTAATGCGTCTTTTCATTGATGTCGTTCGGTCAATTTATACACTGGCAATGAAGGGAATACTACAGCCACAGTGTTGGGCTCAGTTGTAATTGCATTTAATTTGTAATAAATTACAATTAACATTACATTTATTTAGAACTCTGTATTGTGACTGTAACAGAGTTTTTTTAGGCTGTGTTGCAAGAATTTACCATTGCAGCGGACCTTTGTAATTGAACCTGACCCAAACACCAAGAATACATAAATTCACCTTCTCTAAAAATGATGAGGAACAATGATACGTAATACCTCAGTAAAACAAAGTAGTTGTACTGATCTATTTACTATTTCAACTGACCCTTTACGTTGCATTATAATGATAATAATAATGGAATTACTTCTTTAGCGCCAATATCATATCCTCATAAAATCTTAGCTCAGTGACGCAACAAATCCAAAGGATTAAGTGTTCTCATTGTCAAGTACAGAGCAAATGTCATCAACAGATGGATGGAATTGCTATGAAGCTAAGGAGGATATGCAGTATTAAAAAGATACGTTTTTAGATGACGGCGAAATGAAACTATATTTCATACTGACTTGACACCAATAGGGAGTAAAAATCAGTCTTTTTGAAGCATAATTGATTTTAAAGTAGTGCAGCTGTAGTAATTGTTTTGTAAAATTAACAATTGTAGATCTAGGAATCCAACCCACTGTTGTTCCCCTTTACATATTGAAAATAAAGTAAGTTCTGCTGGAATGAGAAAAGGTGAGATGTTCAGGAACGTTCTGTGCAAGTGATAGATTTATTAACGTAATTGTGTGTGTGAGAGCGTGTGTGCATGCATGTGTGTGTGCATTCATGTTACAATAACATGCAGACCTGTATGAATGCAGGTATACGTATGCAGTCAGGAGTGATAATATCATATATGTTTTTGAATTTGTGTGTTTCAGCTTTCGGTTACAAGCATGACTGTTTGAATGTTTGTTTGCATGAACACATACACATGGATGCATGCAGACATGTGTGCACAGTGATGCTTGCTACATGTAAAATTCACAAGAACCACCCAGTTTAATAATGAACAATGCCTTTGGGAAAAGGCAATCTTTACAAATTGAATGCCACGTCCTGAATTTTAATAGTTCGTTTTGCTTCAGAAACAAAGTGCCATCATTTGTATACAAAGTCACTCTCCATGGTACTACCACCCTTTTTGGTTCCTGGAACACTTAATATAGCAGAGATCTAATCATGGGTTTTACTGAATCATCCGCCAAGCAAGTATTTGACGTTCTTACTGTGTGCCAGAGGCTGAGCAAACATACAGATAATTCGTAACCAGTTTTTATTGAGTTACTAAAACCTTGGAAATGCTTGTCACATGGTGAATATATTACCAATGGATTACCATACATATTCCACAAAATGGGACGTCACTAATACATTTGTTAAGCAGAATCTGTTCAATGTGCTTCAATGCGATTTGTTTTGTGAAAAAGAAGAGGATAATGGAAGAATTCCTACCAAAACAATACCAAATGTTATAAAACAATTAAGAGCTAAAAAATTCAGTAGAACATAACGTTATCACCTCGGTGCATAAAAACACCCTGTTAACCTAAACATGATCTCAACTTACGTGGTTGATTTAGTAGCATTTTAAAAACCTTTCAAGTGGAGCCATGAACCCACCCAAAGTGCCAGTGTATTGCTATGTTGGTTAGACCTCAGAATAAAGTGCAACAGTCCACCTCTTTCTGGTAAGTACTGAATCATATATAATTGTTTATTTTACATATTCATTAGCACTGCCTCCCCAGAGAGTGCAGTGTGGAATCTAGGGTGAATCTCACAGCACTAAGTGGCTCTAAAGGCAATCATTGAAGTGGCCAGAAAACTTTAGCCTGCTGTTTATATACACAGCAGCTGGCTCATGAGATAATTGAAGATTGCCTCCTTCTCTTGAACTTGGTTTGGATGTTACAGTTTAACATTTTTTAATCAGGCTATTGCATAATATTAGTTTTAGAAGCACTAAACATGCACCGTGCATGAACACATACCCATTATTTAACGCACATTTATAAACACATTTTGCAGTTCTATCAGTCTTGAATAATACATTGTGTGATGCATTATTGGATGCAAAAAATCATTAAATTTCACGCTGCAAAAAATTCACTAAATTTCACACCACTACCGACGTAATAAATTCTATACACAACATGCACACACACATGCACGCACGCACGCACGCATGCACGCACGCACGCACGCACGCACGCACGCACGCACACACACACCCAAATGATATCACATGGAGAATTTACAATTCTGCAGATGTCGCACTTGGGACTGTTTCACTATACTCTGGGATGCGTAACCATTGCCTGATGTGCACGTAATATTGACACAGGTGATGGTATCAAAGCCATATTTAAAGTAGACTACCCAAGTGTTAACAAGATTATCGCACCTACATCTGTCCACAGGCCTCTCTTTCATGCTGCTAGATGAATTTGCTGGTTGTAAGTCATGGATCCACGATGTTCATCTGGAGCAGCATTAGCAGACATATGTACGAAACGTGTAGAAGGACACATTTTGTGGTACATTCACATTTGCTATACACTTTCATTCCAGCTGGATTATCTGCATTTCCAAGACGCACGAGACAAACAAAGAGAGACTTTAGAGGAACAGACTGATATTGAGAGGCCATGAGAAAAAAGGATGGATATGTGCTATAGAATGACAGGTTTTGCAAGCAAGTCGAACCGTGTGAACCAGGTTAGAGATGGGTGTTGTTACTATATGCGAAGGAACGTTCGCACGATCAAAATATTGATCTGCTCGTGTGTGATTTTCTGGCGATGACAAGCGACCATGTTGTGACTTCACCCGTTGCATGTTAGTCCCTGCATTGTCAATGAGAAAGGTACTCGGCATGAATTGTCTGACTTTAATTATGTCTGGTCTCCCGCAGCCTGTGATCATGAGGCTGTCTTCCTGTGCTGTGTGCCTCTGCACTGCTGGTGCTTTTAATGAGCCTGCTCAGCATACTGAGGAACCCCACCAAAGAGGCTTGTTAGGTTTCCAAAATTCATCCACATTGGCAGTAAATTATATGGCAGAGAACCCACACAAGTGACATGCATTCGCAGCGTTCAGAGATGCCAAGTCTCCTACTTTGCGAAGGATATCTCTGTCCGTTTTGTCAATTTTGACTTAAGTCCTTATGGTCTTTCTTTTTAAAATAAATTCCTCTGAACGCATTCTGCATTTTCTAAACAAATTGGTGTTGTAATGTGGTGGCATCTTTGAGAAATTTGTTAAACAAAATCACATTTTTTATGGGGTTACTTCCATCCCACCATCTCCTTCTGACACCTCCCTGTTACTGCATCTCCAGCAGGAGAATCTCCATCCTCCCAATTCCTTTACCTGGCACCTCTGAGCATGCCTGTTCAACTACACATGGAGTATCTTGTTGCATCTCGTGTTCTTGCTGGCAAAACCCTTGATATATATATACACTGTACATGTAATTTCAAACATTTTATAATCCAGATGACAATTGCTCAGAATGCATCATAATGGCAAATTTACAATGACCTTGTCTGTCATTAACTCATTTAGAAACTGTGGACATTGAAAATCCATGATTCCTCAACACTCTAAATCCATTGCAACTTCCTCGTTACAGATTCTACGGACATTGGAAATCCACAACTCGATTCTGTAATTCCGTCACAATTTGAAGCATCCACACGCAGGTATGCGGGTTATTCATTAGCTTCGCCATCTGACTGATGATGTCGCAGTCTGGCTGGCGTCTTCCGCCACTTTGACCTGTCCATCACTACCTCTATTAATTTCTCGTTGCCAGGTTGCATCTCGTTCTGGCGCCTCCTCATTGATTTTGCTATTGGCCATACAAACAAAACTACTGACATTGTTTAAGATGACAGGTGTTATTAACGGAACAGTAGGTTCATCTTGTTTGGCAGCCAGGCATATTCTATTGGTATAAAATTTACCAGAAAGCAAACTATTGTGCTTGTTTAGGCTTGATGTGTATTTTTATTTTGCGTGCATATTTAAGACTAGTAAATTGCGTTATGTTGTGTTATGTTATTAATTGTGATGTATATTAACTATGAATCCTTCTAGTTCAAAGTGATATACCTGGTAAGTAGAATTAGTGCCATTTTAGCAGAAAAATCTAATGGAAATAGCCATGAATTATTTTTAGTATTTCACTATCTACCATAAACTTGTCATAACCTAAATAGAGATGCTTTAAAGTTTTGCCTGCTGTTTTCTGTGTCATTTGGAGCACAGATGTGATGGTCGTTAGTGTTTTGACATGAATCCATTTAGTGGGTGCACAGGTTAGCCCAAAAAGCTTTTAGCTTTTCCTGATGCTTCATATATCACGCATTCTGGGCTCAGCGTACCACAATGTACGATCACTCATAACTGCCTTCAAACCAAAATATCAGGCATGTTTCCGTGGAGACAGGGTACCGGGCAGGACCAACAGAAGTGATGGGTAAGATCTTATGTAAAGGTTAACTAATTATCCCATGTGTGCCTTCACTGGGTTTGTTTACTTTGGCTTGTCTTTCACATAATTGATGGGAGACTGCTTGTCTGGTGTGTGTAGGGTGAGTCCACAGCTGGACGAACAGACAGGTCGAAATAAAGATGAGCCAGAAAAATTGCCTTCTACAACCAAATATACAAAGCTGTGTGTTTATGCAGCTGTATTGGATGACATCAAAGTTGGAAGCAGGTCGGATAAATGGCTTTTCTGGGTGGCCAGAAATCAGATCGGGGATTCCTTGCAATCCACTGTGGCTAAGAATAATCGGTAGCATGTCAGAAGTTTTTTTAAAACGATTTGTGACATGGTGTGATGGTTTATGTTGGATATATTATTGTCTTGCTGAAAATTATTACATTGCAGTTGTGCAGGACTGGATTTGTTTTTTTAAATAAAGAAAACTAAGATAAGGTAAAAAAAACTGAAATATTTTAGAAATGAAATCTCAAAAAAAGTTACGCAAATTGTTTGTTTCATGCAGGTTGAATTATTGTAGTGTATCTTAACAGTTATTTGATTCCTAACCATGATACTATTTATGAAGAAAATTAGCAAGAACTTGGTTATAAATAAAATACGCTACAGACAGACAGATTTATTTTGACCATAACTACATACATATATGTACAAATTGAAATAATTTACATAAACATGAAGGACAAGGAGACTCCCATTAAGACATAACGTGTCGCTAACATGGGAGCCCCATTAAAAAAAATTCATAGAATATTAATAAATATTAATAATAATCATAATTCAATATTAGTACATAAGTACAAAAATACAAAACTAATACATAATTACATGACATTGTATATGACTATGTGTTACGTACATAACAATTGTGGATAGTGCAGTGGGATTTATAATGCATAATTAAGTAGTTTTTAATATAAGTGATGACACAGGGTAAACTATGTGTATAAATGTTATCAATGATAATGGTTGGAGACTTGGAGTAGTGTTAACTGTTTATAGCATCTTGTATTGTATATTTTTTGCATATTCATGATTGCATCTGGGACTAAACAGGTTATTTATTCCTCAGATGTAGTGTTGATGGATTTCAAAATTACGTAAGTAAGGGATGTGACAGAAATATTCCAGTAGGTCGTCCTTAACTAATTTATAATAAAATTTAAATTGCTGCATTTTATAAATATCATCCAGTTTTAGGAATCTGAGTTTCTTAAAATTCGGAAGTGTACGTGCATTATATTTACTCACAGAAATTATTCTGATCACTTTTTTTGCAAATTAACAACCCGGTGTGCTTGGAGACCCCATAATAGAATACCATAATTAATTATGAGGAAGAATGAGTGATGTGTACATAATATATAACATGTTTTGTGGTAGATAGTGTTTCAGTTTATTCAAACTTCCAATTGTTTGTTTATTTTGTTAGCTATTTTATTTGCATGATTCTGCTAGTTTAAATGATTATTTTGTGTGATACCTAAGAAATTTAAAATCATTTACACAATCACAGTTTTCCCCAATCTATTTCCAACAAGGGGATTTGTTGATTGCAACATTTTGATACACTAGGAAATTCTTGTTTAAGTTCCATAGCCAATATTTCTTGCTAATAAACGACAATTCACGTCTGTGAAGTTTTCTTCTGGGTGTATTTTATTCAAAAAAATTACTTTGCATTATCAGCATGCACTGTAATTGCTAACAATTACCAGACTTGTTATATTACTTTTATTACACAAATCAATATTGTACAACTGTAATTGGTTACATTATAAGTTGTAATAAATTGAAAATTTTCTGACATATCCATTTCACAGTAATCATCCTCTAACACTGGTGAGCATATATATGATCAGGTACAATATATATTTGTAATTATGTGACAACTACATCATTAAAATGTTCAACAAAAGCTATCTACCAACAGTAATGTCCAAGCATCATAACAAATTGTAATATAGGACTGAAGGAAGTAGTCATGTTCAGTGTGACATTGTGAATGTCATTAATAAAATCAGGTTATTTAGTTGTAGAAGACTATGTAGCCCCCTAGACACAATCAGATAAACTTAGGTGTCTATACCAGGTAGAAAACGTAATAAAAAGCTTTAATCAAATCAGTTAAAGCACCAACTTAACATTTAATGTTTTCTGGCAAACAAATGCCAGCAACATGTCCAGCCAACCAATCACATGCTTGGGTGAACCATTAAATGGTTTTGCTGGGGGAAGCAGCATTCTTCCTAAACATACTTAGGGATAATCAGTGCACTTGCTTCCAGCTCCTTTAACACATCTGTAGACCTACTAATTAGGATAACACCGTTCAATCACAATAACTTGTCAGAAACCTAATTATACATGTGTTGTAATTAAAGCTTTGTTTCAATCAGTGCAATTAAATGTACAGTAGCCCAGAGTTTAGAGCACCAGACTCACTGGAGGGGACAGTGGTTGGAATGCACTTGCTGCTGTCTCAAAGCTTTTCTAATACTTATAGGCAACTTGTTCATCCATGTTTGGAAAGAAAAGTTACAAAAAAACTATTGGTATGTCTTACCTTTACTTGCGTAAACTCCTAAGTTCACTTATATTAAAAAATCATGTCATTTACTAAGACAATCATCTTTGCGTTAAGAACGTTCTTAGCCGCTTCGTGAAACCGGCTCCTGGTGTCTATGATACGGAAGAGCAATGTTGGATTCTGAGTTAAGCTACCATTTGTAACTGGTTTTTTTATCAAGAAAGAATACGTACAACATGAATAATATTTACTTATTTCATCAAACTTGCTACCATATATGTCACTTTGGCATATGATACGTTATTTAATAAATTATACTTTTGCAAAATCACTGGTCACCAGGTCGGGCCAATGGAATACTAAACATGTGACACGTGGATATAATTGTTTGTCTTTTATACTGTTTTATCTTAAAATTGCATATTTTTGTGAAATGTTTATATGGAGTTGAGAAATGTGACATAAAGGACATGTTGATTCAGTAGAAATTTTTATTAAAAAGATGGGCAATCTTAGAATGCAACTTTAATATCTCACTAGGGGGTAAATGTGTAACCTTTCTTGGACTCACAGACCTGGAGATCTATAAAACCCACTACATGTGGAATTATACCTGATAATCAGACCCTGCACAATAGCACTAAGAAGAAGGGAGTAGCCAGTAGCCACTAAAGAAGCATTCTGTTTGAATTGTCAGAATCATCAAAAACCAAGCACAGCTGGCATCCTAAGCAAAGTTCGCTTTCCAAAGAAAAGCATTTATGTCATTAATTCTGAGTGGCTGTCTGATTGACATTGACAGTTATGAGGTCTGTGAAGTCAGCTAGGGTTAGTTTCTGCCTCTGTAGTGGATGGGCACTGAGGGTTGATGTTTGTGCAGTGTTATGGATATGTGGGCTTGGCCACCTGTCTCCCAAACAGTTGGTGTGTGATGATGGGGGGTACCATTAATATTATCATACGCATTTGTAGAACAGTCTACCTGGTAGGCAGCTGTACCAACAGCAAGACTATGTGCTCCTTTCTCTGTCTACCCCTTCAAAGTGGTAAACAATTCCTCTGCATAGGTGTTGTGATTCTGTACATACAATAACTTGTTGCAATATTCACATCTAGTAATAAGATCTTTATTGTTCATGCTGGTGACTTTGTCACAAACTGCACTGTGATTTTCAATGATCCATCACTCGGACATACATTCACTCCTGCGTCCACATTTATACAGCTTTTGATAAAATATACAATTAACAACAATAAATTATAAATAATTATAAATAAATAATAATAAAAATGTAATTACCAATAAAAACAAAACCATGAATCAATTTTACTATTTCTATGCATAAAAAAGAAGATATTGAAGAAGTAAATAAAAATGAATGAATTAAAACGATTTGTCATTAAAATGTATACAATTATTGAGGCATATCAACTGGAAAGTGTGTGGATGGTTAAAATAGATTTAGTAAGTATGGTAAGTTACCTTTCTGAGTCCTATGTTGCTCTGAACGGAGCTTTCAACGTCTTCACTACGTCTTCATCAGCGTTGGTCTGCGCCACTCTCGGTCGTCATGTGAGTATGTTGGCAACTGTAACTAATGACGTCGAAAGCCCTGTTCAGAGCAACATAGGACTCGGAAAGGTAACTTACCATATTTTCAAAACTATGAAGGTTACAGAGTCCGGAAGCAATTTACATGCTAATAGATTTAGTAAGATTTAAAAACTTTGCCACCCAGAACTTTAACCTGAGAAGGCAACATTGATGAAGGAAGCCTTTGGCTTATTGAGAGTCCAACCTTTTTATCTACGTCAAGCCCACCCTTTTGAAATATTTGTTGATTTTTTTTAATATGAGAATATATTGTGGATACATGTGTAAAATTAGTCTTTGTGCAGTAATTACAGCATGGCTGAATATTTCTCAGAGCTGCCAAGATGAAGTTTGATTGGGCAGATCTGCCAGGGAGTGAAGTGTAAAATTATCTCAGCAGTCCCAAGGACTGGATACCACACTATATACGAACTTACCTTTACTACAGAAGATGTGAGATGGGTGAATCACTGAGCAATTCAAGAAGACATGAGGAATTTATTGAACAATTCCCTATGGGCTAAATGGCATACCAGAACAAAATCTAACTGGTGTGAATGAATGTGTACTACGGAGAAAACAATTCACTGTTTCACATTTAAATACTACATTTGTCACTGATAATTGGTAGCTGCCATGCATCCGGTGGTCCGTGCAAATATGTTGGAGATATACATTACACTGCTTCTGATCTGAAATGAATACACTGGTGCATAATGAGATTGAAAGTGTAGGATTTCGTTTCTGGATCTTGTAGCTGCAAGGACTGAAAATATATCTGATAATGTTGACCTTGTTTTACTCCAGATACTCCTTGCCTTTGTCAGCTGATTGATATCATGTGGACACGGGTATGTCACATGACCAGGTGGTCATGTGACACCTGCAGAAGAAGGAGTGGGAAGATCTTATGGTTTAGGGAAATACATTCTACAATTCCCAAGTTTGCTGGATGTGTGAGGTGAGTCTCTACTACTCCTGGTTGATGTCTCAGTTCAGGACCGGTTTCGTTCTACCAATAATTATTTCTAGTATTTCCACATCCCTAGTAAAACATTGATGTCCTGTTTGATTAGTTGATTTATTCAATATAAAGATTTAAGCTTGTACATATATCAAACATAAATACAGAATATATTATATATACATAAGGATGACATAAGAAATTGCAAGCACTTGTTTCCATTTTGGCCCTTTTAGTTCGTTCACAATCAATTTGTTTACTTTATTCCGCCGTCTTAGCATCTTATTTTACTGTGTGTTTCTTACTAAAAGCAGGAAGGAAGCATTTGAAGTTAAGGTTTTGATTTAATCTGGTCATAATTCTGTCAATGAATGGCAAAAGTGATCCAACTTTACACAGTGAACCCTTTATATACATGAAGCTAACCATACTCTCGCAAATTACTCTTACTTTTAAAGTGAATCCTGTTGATAATTTTACTAACAGTACATGCACTGACTACACGTTATCACATCACAGACTATAAATTTGAATATGAATGAACTGGAGATTTGAACTGGACTAAATCATTTGAAGACGATAATCAGATAAACTGTGAATCCACTAGAGAGCCTAATTATATGTTTGCAGCAGCAAAAAGCAGGCACCCCTTCCCAGAAAGCATATCATAACAAATCACCCCGGGGTCACCCTAGTTTGAAAGTCAGCAGCCTGAAGTTTCAACAGCTGGTCTCTGCCATCTCACCCTGTATACCTCAACACACTGTACGGCTGATTAAACATCAGAGAAAATGGAAATATGTGCTTGGCAAAACAAGAAGAGCGATGCTCTTGGAAAAAGTCTCCACATAAAATAGTGAGGAGGAAGAAATAATAATGTAAGTTTGTTTGTGTTTCACAAAACTTTCTGGTGAGCGAATGGTGACCTGAACCATTCCTGTTGGTCATCCATCATGCCAGGGTCTGGATGTCACATTCTGACTATGATTGATATGTTTCTGCCCATCATGTGTTCGACAGGGGCTGGTGTCATCCACAGTGCCTGTTATTGTGCCCAGGTTATGTGGTCACCGCCCATGTCTATTTTGAATACATCTGCCAACCCCCCTTCCCCCTCCCTCCCTCCATCCCTCCCTCCCTCTGCACCCACTCTTGGTGGACTGTTTCAGTCATTTCCAATTGTGATATTTGAGCAGTGCTAATTGCCAGCAGGAAACACCACTGTCACATAAATGCACCTGTCCCCTCACCCTGAAGTCACAACCCTTTTGTTACCACTGGGAACCATAGCCTGTCCACCCCCACGCGAATGGACCAGTCCATGTGATATACTGAATGATGCTACCTGCTGCACTAAGATTTCTGATTATGAGGGCAGCGTGCACAGATCCAGGGACAGGCGCTGGTTTGTGATCCACACCCGGGTGTAGTACAAAGTGATCTGGACATCTAATTGGTTATTGTTATTGCAAGCTGGCAACTGTATCTACCGTCCACTCTAATAAACCTGTCATTTCAGAATTCTGACTTGATTTCGGATGCGATCAGAATTTGACCAACTGATATTCTTGGACAGACAGGTGTGTCACTGAACCACAGTCACCACTGGTCATCTATTAGTCACTCACTCTCGGCAGTGTGCACAGAATTAGCATCATTCTGAGCCAGGACATAGCTATGCGCTGAGGTGTGTGAGAGACAGATGGGAGGAGCAGCTGACCGGCTTAACAACACTACTCAGTCAAGGTAAGCAACTATTCCATCATTACTCCACTGTTCTGTTTTATGACCCCTCATTGCCCAATTCATTAGGCAGCCCCTGGTAGATTTATGCCCCTCTAGCTGCTGTGGCTGATTGGTCCACCTGGGTTGAGGCAATTGAGTGAGAGACGACTACAATTAGTTCCCCCCAGACTTGACAGTTTACAGTCCTCTCCGTTTTAAACTAATCATTGCTAACTGCCACAACCTAATCACATTGGTGGAGAGAATGTACACTAAAGGTTTAAATGGCTTCATACAGACGTTTTTCTTAGTTTGCTGGTAGAATAATTTAACCTGGAATTATCTAAGTTGACAGTTTTCTTTTGAGAAAAGTATGTGAGCGTACATGTATCGGAAAACCACTAAGTATGGTCAGCCAGGCTTAGTCAGTTATGTTATGTCCAACATGTATGTGGTCAGTCAGACTTAGTCAGTTATGTTATGTCCAACATGTATGTGGTCAGTCAGACTTAGTCAGTTATGTTATGTCCAACATGTATGTGGTCAGTCAGACTTAGTCAGTTATGTTATGTCCAACATGCGGAAGGCTGTGATGATTGTTATGTTGAAATACTACTCCAGTAGTAATCATGGGTAGTGTGATGTTGCGCTAACACTGTGTGTATTTTAAATGAGGCATATTTGATATGTGAGTCATATTTGTTAAAAAACCATAATCCATAGAGGCAGTTCTTTTTTTGGTTCACCCTTTTTTACCTCCTACTCCAAGGCACACACAAATCATTGTTTGAAATCGCCCCTGTTGACTCTATGATAAAGTGAGTGTGTGGTTTTAGCCTTTGTTGAGAGTTTTTACAAGCTGCTAGTAATAAAATGCGACATGTTGCTGTTAGGCAACATTAAACACATCCAGAAGAATGGCTACTTGTGAAAGCAATCAGGATACATTGTAAAGGGGTTCAGAGAGAAATTTAATGATGTGGGGTCTGAAGGCATTGACTCATAAATAACTTGGCAATTGCCTAGAAAACTACTCAGGTTCACCACTGTGTGTTTCTGTGGCAGCATGTGAACCGTGAACATGCAGGCATTCACACTGATTTGCACCAAGCATCAAGAGAAGACATTGTCTGTTGTGTTTTTCGCATTGCTTTGATATGTTGCATTTTACATCGCATGTCACATGAAATTAGGAGTAGGAATAAGATTTCAACATATTTTTTGTTGTTGTATATATAAAAATATAAATATGACACTCCTACCCCAATTGCATAGAAAATAACAGAAAATAACATATAGAAAATTGTAATAAGTAACGCATAGAAAGTAACATAGAGAGTAATGTGAAAATAACAAACGTAGAAAATATCACATCAGAGCACACAGAAGTTAAGATGATTCAAAATTCCACAGACAGGACAAAGATTATGATAAATCCTGTGTTTGCTAACATACATATCGTGTAGATATTTTTAAAAACCTGTCAGTGCTTGCAGACGTCAATGCTTATGTTGAGTCAAATCCCTGGTGTGTAATAGATCATGTGGTAGTAGATACATCTTCCTAATCGAAAAACGACATTGAGCTCAGAGATCTATAGAGACTGTGTATTGACCTCACTTAGCCGGTGGTACTGACAGGAGCTACAGTCAGTCCCTGTAGGTAGTGGACTGATCAGTTACTATGTATGTAAGCTGATGTATTTATGTGTGAGTGCTTGATGACCGGTCTCTCCAATGTCAACATTACAATCAGTTTATCAGGATCAAATGTCAGTGACACTTAACGTACAATGGACACTGCATTGTTTTCCTACAGATCTCACTATAATTATGTAATTGTGTATTATACTATTTAGAAAATGAAGGTCAGGTGTTAACAATTAATATCATGATCACATTTGTATAATACAGTGTATAGTTTTAATAAGAGAATTCACAAATACTAGTGAGTTGTGTGGGTTGCATATTACGCAGTTGACATGGTCTGTGGTTGAGAAACATCAGTTGGTGATATCTGAGCTGGAATTTCCAATTCGACTCAAATGTCTGTCGTAATATTGAAACACATATTGCCTTATGTAATCAACGAGAATATTAGTTGAGGTGCGCCAGCTTCTGACAGCTGTGATATGATTGCCTGCTCATCAGGAAAACAGCCCGATTTTTAGAGCATTCTGTCTGGCAGGGGTCAACTAGAAAAACTAGAAATGTACTTTCTAAATGTAGAAGTCTAGATATGACTCTCGACACTATGCATGACTTTCGGCATGTGTTGCTTCTAGATTTAGTTACATTCTTATTGACAATGTTGTTAAGTTACTTGTCTGAATTAATTATAGCTGTATTAGGTGGTTAGTTGGAAGTGCTTATAGGATATGTTCCTCTTCATGATTTTCTTAACAATTATGGCAACTGTTGCACTTTTCAGCTCAGGTTCCCAAGAATTTAAGTGCTTTAGAAGTTTCATTATTATTATATCATAACACAACTTTACCCATGTTGTCTGGGATGTAGATGTCACTTATAATCTCTTATATATATTACACATACTCAGGTAACTGCAATATTGACCTCTAAAATTATGCTAAATACAGAAATAACACAAACATGGAAGTGAGGCATATTGTCTGGAGCATATACTGCACCCAAGGCTCTGAAGGCTTCTAAGTTACCCAGGGTTGTAGACCCCAATGGAGCCTTCAGCAGGGTAATTATGGATAAGATATCTAAGGTCAGATGAGAAATGAAGCCCAATTCCTTGTATATGCCAAATATTTACTAGACTGTAAACAAACCCAAATAATTCAGCATTTCACTGTACCCATGATGCAATCTTAACTTCACTACTGCACTATAGGCGTCTCATGATATTTGATGTGTTAAATTATCCCATTATATTTAATCATTTTGATTTTAATATTCAAGGTTTGTTAACATAAACTTATGTACAGTTTGTTGTAGGTTTTGTGTTATCTAGTGGATTATAACTTGTTACACATTTGGGTTATACATTATCAGTCATGATGAGACAACCCAACTCATAGGAAAACTTTGTTTTATTATAACATTTCAAAACGACAGTAATAGTTTGACCTAATGTTTATGTAATGCTGTGATCTCAGTTATGGTATGACCAGTGTATATCTAATGGATATAGACTATTGATGAACCTAGTAAGTATATGGTTCACCAGATGCAGGGCCTACAATAGATACACTGCCGTCTCTGTTGGAGAGTGTCACTGTTACTGTCACAGTAGCACAAGAACAAAACCGAGTTGCCAAGTTAAAGAATTAATAATAAGAAACATAAATTATCAGGAGAAAAGAGATTCTCCTGCACCCTCCTGCTGGATGTGAAATGAAGAAATGAGGGTGTTAAAAAGGTAATACCCTCTAATAATACTGAGTACAGTAATTTAAAATGAGGCACATGGAGGCCAACTTATGCATTTTGTTGCCACTTTTATTATAGACAACATGCAATTAACTCGGATAGGAGCTCTTTTGACAAAAGAAGGAAAAGGAGGTATGACAAATTGGCAAAAAAAGATCTTCCCGTAGCGGAGATTTGGCACCTCTGTTATTGATGATCATGGTAATACGGCCTGCAACAAATTATGACATAATAGGCTGAAATTGGGAAGCAGGAAATGTGTTTTTTATAAAAAAATCAAACGTCCCATTTTAATGACTTGTAATGACAGGCGCAGAAAAAAATGGGCCTATGTGATTTTCCGGGTGTCTAATGCTGCTGTCAATGGTTGGTCCCAAATGATTAGTTGCTCCCCCTGGGGGACGTAGGCAGGCTGTCATTGGTCGATTCAGCATATTTTTGTTGAAACTGTTCCGCAAATATGGATCTGGTTGATAGAAGCTGTTTTCTACAAAGATTCAGATCTTAACTGCACATACTGGATGCATTCTGCAACTGTCAGACTACCTCATTTGGTCTTCATTCAGCCGCCAGTTTGCCAAAGTAACAGTGAATGTCACTTATATTTGTGATAAGGTTATTCATAAAAATATTAAATGGATTATATTGACAGTTTCTGCAGTAGTACTTTTGTTACATATGATGTCATCCACTTGAAAGGTTATGGAGACGGTTTCAATTTTTAAATGTTTCCTTCACACAGCAGAGTTTTTAAATTTTCAGAATGGTTTATACCAAGTACCTACCATACTTTGAATTTACAGCATTTTAACTTTCTGTATTATATGTGTGAGATATAGGTAACATTTCTTAAAATTGCCTTAATTTGTTATTTTTCAAGTGCATTTGGGTAAAATTATCTTGCGTTTATTGCGGTACCTTAAGGTGTGACTGTGAAGTTTTTGTCTGAAGGTTTTATTAGGGTATAAAGGTTAAAATGCTTCCTGGAAAACTGATAAATTGCAACAAATACAACTGCTGTTTATTAATATTATAAAGCAGACATAATCAGGTTCTCCGAGAAACAAAAACATGCTTCATAAATAAATAAATAACACAGACACATATCTATGACATGTACAAAGGCACAATGAAGCTTTCTGACAGATTCATCAATGCAGGTGGATAAATTGATTAGTACCTGTCAAATCTAATGAAGACCCTATGATGAGTCCAGGTTTGTTTCATACATATAAATGTTCCACTTTAAACATCAAAAGCAACAATTAAGAAAATGAATATTGATTGCATTCTAACATTTATTTTGCCTACTCACTCGCTCACTCATTCATTCATGGTGCGTCTGCAGCGTTCTAGTTTTTTTAATTACATGTATGAAAATTATGTATGGAGTCCACCACAGACAGTGTAATAGATACACGACATATTGTTGAGTTTAATTCTACGGCTGTCTACCGATACGTTTCATGTTGCGGAGAACAAGCGCACACCTGATATTTCGCTAAACCTCCTATTGTTATGCACATAGGACCGGTGACTCAGCCCGAGTCCCTGCGTACCTAGCCGTGCTTTACGCCTGTGCACCTACCTGGTAATCGGAGATAATGTCAAAGCTTTCAGACGTGTTTTGTGCACATAATGAATTATTCACCTTTTAGTACACGCACGGGGCCGCTTCTCCGACGCATGTAGTTTTCGGCAAGCTGATATTTTGGCCGTAATGTCCTCGTCGGGCCATTGATGTTCCTGGGGGACTTATCATATGTAATTTTTATTGCGGACGCACCTCATGAGGATGGAAGTCCTCGGGTCGTTCATTCATTGCTGGTAAATCTACTCTCTCTCTTGCTGTCGGCTCATTGGTTGAAATGTCAGATGACTACACATCATCCTCTCTGGCTGAAGTTGATAATGCTGATGTATAGCCCCATAAAAAAGCCCAGTAATTAAAGCAAACGCCTGCCAGGTTTGCTAAATGTACTACAGCACATGTACTATATTGCACACACACATGGATGGTAGGTGATGAGGTGTTCATGCATGATTCACCAAGGGCTGGCTGATATACCAAACGAGAGGTCCTCTGGAGGCTAGTTGGGGGTATGATTCAGTCGGTAGGGTGATCGTTCTTCCCATATTAATAATCTATACACTACAGTGAAACCTCACTATTAAGGTCACCTTTGGGACTGGCCGAAAGTGGCCTGAATAGCGAGGTAACCTTACTAGTTGGACTAACTTGCTATACTTTACTGTTTGTGGACATGAATTGGGACTGTCCTGGGTGACCTTAATTGTGAGGTGGCTGTATTACAGAGATCTAGAAGTCTTAAGAATGTTGTTGCATTGAAAGTCAGATCTTTTTCCTGAAGCTGCAGTTCCCATTTGTGGGTGTTGTACCGTGATCACATTTCCACCGAGCGACTAAAGCCGACTTGCTTCCTGTAGACTCATTTCGACAGGATCTTGGCACTCAAGTAGATATAAACAGCTACACTACACAGCATCCCACTCCACCTTCATCCTCATTTGTCTCTCGCGTATTTACAACTGCTACATACAGCAGGATAGAGGCTTACATCTGAGCACCTTTAGGAAATCACTTTTCACATTTGCGAGGAATCGCAGTTGCCCCTGTCTGTTCCCGCGTTGAACCACACTTCCAAGGCTCAGCCTCCCTTCCGGTGCAGCCAACTTCATCATTTCAGATATTTACACTAATTCTAAATACACGCCTGCCGAGAGCGGCAGCGATACTGATAGTGATGTCGCTTTTTGCATGAGGACCTGCTCGAATCTTACCACATCTGCATGTTTATTTACAACGCTTCTTTGGAAGCTGGCCTGATGAGAACACTGCCTGGCACCCGTGCAAGCTAAGGTGCTCACTTTCTGTAAGATCAACCGCCAGATGTGACACCAGCAATAAACATGGTCAAATTATACAAATTCCTGGTGCCCTGCAGGTAATATTATATATGTTTTATAACGTTATATGCACGCCAGGGGGAATGGAGAGAGAGGCATGTTATTTTATGATACCAGATGGCACTTAGGTGCTTGGATTTCGTAAAACATTATGGTGTGGCTTACTGTGTGTGGCAAATCGGATTCCAGTGATGTATCTGAATTTTGTCTTGCAACGTGCTGTGGTGAATGCTCGAAGTTAATGATAAAAGTGTATAATTGTATATTACATTTGCCTGTAATGGAAAACTGCATATGAAGCCAACCAAACAAAATTCTGTCTCAGGTAAGAACAGTTTGCCAAAATGGTGTAACATTTTGCATCTGAACTAGCGTATCAGTAAAACAAGCAAATTAATACAGTTTGTACACACAGTAACTATGAACACATATGTGTAGACTAGTAACAACATAATTGTAGACAAGTAATACATGTACATTAATGACCCGGTTGACTTAGTGGGAGGGAACCTTTGTTATAAAAACGTGTGTCCCTTGATCACAGAAATGCCTGGAGCTGGTACCAGAATAAGAGAAGAAACTTGAAACTGTTTGGGGGGCCTAAAATACATGTTTTTCATTCCCAACTTTGCTTTTACAACCCCAGACACCATCTAATCGACCCACACCAGATCTGTTTACTCAGTCCGGCTGCTGTCTCTGGTATACTTGTTTTGCAACAACCAAAACTTCTCATATTCATTCTTCCACAGGGCATTGGCATGTGTGAAATGTTGTCAACTACATCGCAGGTGTCCAAGATATTTATCACCGCATGTAAATGATTGTATATATATAATTATATCTTGATTGTTTGTGGTGTGGAGAAATGGGGCATGTCAATGTTGATGATACCTTGCACACTTTCAGTGATAAATATTCACCCTTGACCCATGTGCATCCCATGTATATTATTTCACTTTACAATTGTTAAATCCCTTCCGCTATATGAAATGTATTAACCTCTTTCTTTGACCTATAATACCACAACATGGATATTCATTTTCATTAAAATCCAAATAAGTTTGTATCCTGGAAATTTAGTTTAATATTAATTTTTGTAAAATGCTTGTTTGGACAATGTCAGTTAGGGAAACGGTATTAAAAATATTGCAGTATTTTTGGGAGATGTTCTTTGAAGAGTTATGATAAAATTGCCCTAAGAGACATACGCAGGTTTAATAGAATATAACGAGCAAAAAGTGATGTTAACCTTCTGTAACCATATTGATTGTTTGTGTCTCGTTTCCTCTGATGCATGTCTTGTCATTGATTCTCCTGGTGACTCCCTCCATCACGAATTCCCATGATTCATGATCGGCTTGCTCTAACTCTGAAAATAACATCGATCATCATCAAAGGCTTGAAGTCATTGACTTACATTGCTGACTCTCAGCATATTTATTTTTTGTTTTCTGATTAATGTGTTGTGGAAAACAGAAACACAACCATGGCTTCATAAGGTGATTGGAAGGCAGGATGACTTCCACATTTTGTTTTGTCAGTCCCAAGAGGCAGTGGATTTATCAACTACTGAAGAACATATTCCATCATGTAAAATGCCAAAGGAATAAACCTGTCAATTCGAAAACTAGAAATATCATGGTTTTTGCAATGGTTTCTAGCAAGAAAGTGTATTAAACAGTTGCACTGGCTTCCGATTACGTATTGCAAGGCAGTTGTGATTCTGTACAAGATTCGCTAATTTCTACATGTACACCTTAGCTTCAGCAAAATGTTTAATAGCCTGGGAAATACAGATTTTAATAATAATAATGCAGTGTATTTATATATAGCAGTAATTCACACTTAGCAAATCAATACGCTGACTATACATCATCATAGCAGAGCTAAACAAATTATGAGTTGTTAAGTACAATCAAAGCAAAAGACACAAATCTATAATAGATAAAAAACTTTTTTCATTTTACCAAAATATTTTTATTAATTCAATATAAAAACGTAAGCGTGTACATACATAAAATATAAACACAGAGTACCTTATATATAAGGATGACACAAGTGCAAGCAGTTGTTTCCATTGTGGTCCATTTGTCAGTTTTCAGGAAGGCATTCACTGGAACTGATTATGTACTAGGTTCAGAACTAGAGCAATGGTAGTTACTCAATTGTTGTGTTTAGGCACCTGTCCAACCATGTAATAGGAGGTGTCTGCTGTGGCCTAATTGATCATTGACTGCCCCATTCAGATGGGTGGGCAGTTTGTTTGTTTGTCAACGCCCTGCTTGTTTGTTCTTCGCCATCCAATTGGAATGTCTGATCCCCAGTTGCTGCTGTCTGTAACTTTGATTCCTGTTTGCTTGTGCTTGATGCAAAGATCAGCTGACACAACCAGTCTGTTTATTTCTTATAAGGGGGGCCATTTTGCCTAGTTCATTAATACAAGCAAACTGGGTATAATTAATTTTTGAATACTTGTGTAATTATTTTAGCCACATTATTGTAAATGTGCATAGGTGTGCATGTGTGTGGCACAGTGTGCAACTGTGCGTATATGTGTATGTGTATGTAAACATGCACGTAACCATGCATGTACATTTCTTCATCCATTTGTATACATGCAGTTATTGTGCATGCTTTATGTATTGCACTGTTGTTATCACCAAAGACAATTTATTTTTTCTGTCAATAATCCAGGCCGCGCTACAACATCAGTTTTTAAAGATGTCTACCTTGTGTGTAAGCCATCCATCCTGCAATAGAAGCCATCATAACCTGCTTACACGCCTGATTGCTTCCCTCATCTGCCATTGTCTCTGAGCCAGGTCACTCTAGCCCTGTGGTGATTGTGACACCTCAGTGTGAGTTACCTAATCTCCCCACCCTCTCCTGTCACTGCCCAATACACACAGCAAACAGCATGGGGCACACTGTCACACAATGGCTGCACATTTCCCCTACCTGCAGTCTAGATATTACTCCCATCTTGACATTTCAAAAGTGCCCTTTGTCACCATCCATTGCCTAGCAACATGGACTCCCATGGGGCCGGACAAGTCATACCTCTGTGCGGTTATGTCACTAAGACCAGCATGTGTGATCACCTGTCAGACCTCAACAAGATCAATGAGTTTACCATAAGGGTCTCTGATAGAGTTCCAATCTGCATCCTTCTCATCTGGTCTTTTGCTAGTCACCCTGTCACAGAAGCCACCCTAAGCCATGTTAATGATCACCATTCTGTTCCAGATGAACCTTTGCTTGGGACACATTCAATTGCACTCTCAGTAGATCAGCAGGGTGTGTGACCAATGTTACATCATTTGATCTTCAGTGTTTCATCCTAGATCCCTGGGCAGCATCATGCTAAATCAGTCTTTCAATTATCCTGCTGCTATGATGTCATCTTAATGTCAATAATGTACAGTCTCTTGTGTTCTGAGTTATCCTCTTTATATTTTCATTGATAGTGATGTATAAGTCCACTAACTCTAGGGCCATATGCTACAGGGATCCAGGCAAAATGTCATGGGACATAATGTATCCTGATCAAATGGATATTCAATTTGTGGCATTATGTCTTGTGGCATTTTGTCCAGGTACATTATGTCCCATGGTATTTTGTCCTGATGGACAACTTAATATTACATTGACAACTGCTAAATCAGAGATTTCCATTGAATCAACAGGTTTTGCTAAACACAGCTGATTATGTTATGGACAGTCCTGAATGTCATCAAGAAGGCCTGTAGGATGTTATGGACAGTTCTGAATGTCACCAAGAAGGCCTGGAGGATGATATGGACAGTTCTAAATGTCACCAAGAAGGCCTGGAGGATGTTATGGACAGTTCTGAATGTCACCAGGAAGGCCTGGAGGATGTTATGGACAGTTCTGAATGTCACCAAGAAAGCCTGGAGGTTGTTATGGACAGTTCTGAATGTCACCAAGAAGGCCTGGAGGGTGTTATGGACAGTTCTGAATGTCACCAAGAAGGCCTGGAGGATGTTATGGACAGTTCTGAATGTCACCAAGAAGGCCTGGAGGATGTTATGGACAGTTCTGAATGTCACCAAGAAGGCCTGGAAGATGTTATGGACAGTTCTGAATGTCACCAGGAAGGCCTGGAGGATGTTATGGACAGTTCTGAATGTCACCAAGAAGGCCTGGAGGATGTTATGGACAGTTCTGAATGTCACCAGGAAGGCCTGGAGGATGTTATGGACAGTTCTGAAAGTCACCAAGAAGGCCTGTAGGATGTTATGGACAGTTCTGAATGTCACCAAGAAAGCCTGTAGGATGTTATGGACAGTTCTGAATGTCACCAGGAAGGCCTGGCTGTTCACTATAAAACTGTAACTAGTTTATATTTCTGATCAAAATTGTTCTTTTCATGTTAGAATTATCATTGTGTCACAAAGGTTTACTCCATTGCTATTCAGCCCTGCACTTACACCCACAGTTGGTGGAAAGTTTTTCTTTGATGTAGATATGATGTAATCAATTCGGTTGATGTTTATCCATTGTAGTTCTTGATACTCTGTCTAGGCCACCGTGCTAGACTTGCAAATTAGGTGGACTGTAAATTAGGGCATCTTTGTAAATTAGGTGCGGTACCCCTTGATATATTTATATGAGATACAGCATCATACAAAATATAAATGCAACTGGTGATATGAGACATTCAGCAGACAATCATTGGATTGCATCGTTCTTAGTAATTAATTTTCCTTATCTGGTGCTGGTTTGCAGCTGTGCAAGACACTAATGGTGTCCATTCCATCCACAGGGAATCAGCTACAGGTGGATGTGTAGCCAGTCGCCACAGCACCAATTAAGGTGCCTTTCCCCTTCCAATTTCATCAGTGCTCATTAGGAGCAGATAGACATGTGATTGGTTCTGATGGACGTGTTAATGCACACGCACGCACGCACGTACGCACGCACGCACGCACGCACGCACGCACGCACGCACGCACTCACTCACTCACTCACACACACACACACACACACACACACACGTTCCTTGCTGCGGACTTCCATTTCCCCCTCAGGTGTGTCATTAACTTTCCCTGCAGTGAGATAGTAGATATGATCACTTTCCATCCTAGGGTTTGATAAGGATTCTATGATAGATCAGTTGATTAATGATTTATCCTGTGAATGCTGTTTTGGTGTGGACAATGGGAAAAAACAGGAGTCAGTGGAGGTTCTGAGAATGTGAAAATAATGTACCTTTACTAGTTATATTGTGTCAAGATGACCCCAGTTCATTTTAAAACAACTTACCATTAAAAATGCCATTTATTCTCCTGAACAACACTATTTTATACTATCATAATAAAACACATTTTTATCAACAAAGTATGTTGGAAAGTGGCAATCTTGCAAATCCAGATCAATAGAACATAAAATTCATATTACAGGTGTATAATGACTGTATTAGGAAGAAGACAAATTATTTTATTTGGCCCTATCATGCAAATTATAACTTATGTTTCATAATGATACACAGTAAGATACCTAGTATGGAGCAAAACATGGTCGGCGGGGTACATGTTCTTACCTGCATACCCAAAACTAACAGAAAATAGTTTTTGAGGAAAATCCATGAAAGTTATGTATGATGTATCTATCACAGTGTGTGACAATAATGATGGTACATTACCAGTCCTGATTGTACAGTAGCCTAATTAAGAAATTAGATTATTCTGAATCACCAGACAGCCCATTTAATTCTATAGGTGACCAATTAGTCCCTGATTATACAGCGGACTAATGGCAAATTATTGGTTTCCTATTAGAAAGTCAATAAATAGTGTCACAATCGATGGTGATGAATTGCCTGAGAGCACTAAGAGAGGTGTGGGCATTAAATGCATGAATTATCTCTGATGGTCAGTTCCCCTTTCAACTTCCCTTAAGTATGATGCATCCAGACAGCAGGCAACAATTGACCAATGCATTACCTAGGCAGAGATTAGGGCTCAGCTTGTGACCTTTCTATAGGCACATGAGTAAAAAAACCCTGACAGAGTAAGACCCTAGGCTGCTGCATCTGATGACATCTTATCAGCTCTGATTGTAATCCCAGCCAAGTGGAAGCACTTTTAAGTCTCTCAGAGACCGTCTGGAAAAACAGTTCAAGGAAGCCAAAAAGATTGCGAGCGGGTGCATTATGGCTGAACAGTAATGGAACACCCCACTCAGAACTCATGGCTGGCGTATGGATAATGGTTGTAGGGAAATGGTGCTTCGGAAGCACATGGCAGAGAGGTTATGTGGTTTAGTGGCCGGTGTAAGACGTGATGTAGTTGTTATGCACCTCGTTGTGGCAACAGTTAGTTCCCGCTAACAGATTCCAGCTTTCGTTAGTCTGTGTAATACTGTCCAAGTTGGTCCAGTATCCAGATCAAGCCAGTATCCATACTGTTTCAGTATCCACACTGTCCAGTATCCATGCTGGTCCAGTATCCTGGGTGGTCCAGTATCCAGACAGATCCAGGATCCAGGCTGATACAGTATCCAGGCTGAGCCATTATCCTAGACTGATCCAAGATCCAGATTCCAGACTGATCCAGTATCCAGACTGATCCAGGATCCAGGCTGATCCAGTATCCAGACTGATCCAAGATCCAGACTGATCCATGATCCAGACTGAACCAGTATCCAGATTGATCCAGGATTCAGACTGATCCAGTATCCAGACTAATCCAGGCTTATTGAGTATCCAGACTGATCCAGTGTCCAGACTGATCCAGGATACAGACTGATTCAAGATACACACTGATCCAGTACCCTGTCTGGTCCAGTATCCAGACTGATCCAGGCGTGAAGATTGAACAGTTAGACTTGGAAGTGATGGGCCAATTTGGAACCAAAGGATCAACGTCCCACAACATAACTGTAAATAGTAAATACCATATCAGTAAATACCATATAAAGTATTACTGACATGATCAGCCTGAAAATAGTCATACCCTGTAAATATGGATTCCATCCAAATCAAATCAAATTTATTTTGGGATCAGTATACATGTACACTGTACCATCAACATTGTGGTTTTACCAATTTTACCCAGCAATGTTATATATCAAGCATAGTTTAATAAAATTGTTTTAGACCATGAAAGTATTGGCACAATGCATTAGATTAAATATTTTTTGCACTTGCCCTGTAGCCTTTCCCTAAGCCTGAAATGTTTAGGACATGGCCTGTCTTATTGAATGCAGTTTTATTAACAGCATTGATTGCAATTCCAGCTGTGCCCAAATCAAATATGTGTGTCTGGGGTGTTGATGTCAGCCTGGGAAACCAAGAGTCTCTGGTAGTGTCTGTGTCAGTCTGGGAAGCCATGAGGAAAGAAGGTCATTTGTGAAGGAGAGAGCAACAAAGAATGGTCACATATAGTCTATTGGTTGAGAAGAATGTGTCTGACCATCAGAATACCAGTTCACTTGCACAAATGTGCTATTACAGTAACTCAGATATGACAGCTGTTTGCGACCAACCGGCCAAAGTTGATTTTGAATCAACTACAATGGCACTGGCAGTCATTTGGTGATTCATTCGATTACGCAGTTCATCTTACACAATGCAGCTGCAAGACAGATTGGTTATTCTAGATTCCATTATTTCTGCAGTGAATAAATTTAACATTTTGATTCAACAGTGATATTTGAGTCTTAAAGCGCTGGGTTGTGCCTCAGGATTATTGTGCGTGAAGATTGATTCAAATTTTTTTCCATGACATTTCATATTTCTTGTTAACCAAATTGTGACTAATTAAACAAGGCAAGAAACCAGATATTTTAATTAAATTCAAAGAATTCATATATATGATTTATTAAATATATGTACAGAACCTGCAATTGTGATTTTACAGTGTGTAGGACATGCTTACTTAGACTTAGTTCCTCCTGTTCCTTTCGGGACATCGGGCGACAAGCTTTCTCCATCTACTACGGTCTTTCGCAATTTCTTTGGCCTCATTCCAGGTAATTTCCATTTCTGCCAGATATTCTTTAAATGTCTTGCGCCAGGTCTTAGTCGGCCTTCCTCTCCTTCTGTTTCCACCTTCAGGCACCCACTCCATTGCTACATGTGCTGTTCTCTCTCTTGGTAGGCGTAGGATATGTCCCGCTAGTCTTTGTCGTCGAGACTTAACTATGTCATGCAGGCTATCCAGACCTGCCCTCCTTATCACTTCTTCATTGGTGATGTGCTCTCTCCATGATATGCCCAGTATGAACCGGAGACATCGCCGGTGGAATATGTCTAGTTTTTTTTATATCCTCGCCGTATTCTTTCACATTTCACAGGCATATATAGATAGGTGTTAGTTTTACGATTGACATGTAAAGGCATAGTTTTATGTCCTTTTTGATGTTGGACATAACCCTCACAGATATAACCCCTCACATACATGATCCCTCATCTTTTTAGAGGGGGAATTATGCACAATTAGCAAGATCAATATTATATATCATATTCCATACATATATGAAGTGTCAATATGTATGCGACAGAATCATTATAATTAAACAAATTGAAGAAAAATTTACCATTAAGGTTTCGCCTTGGATGGATTATGTCTATGGAGGTTATATCCAGTGGGGTTATGGTATGAGGGGTTATGTATGTCCATGATGTTTTTGTCCTGGAAGGGTTATCAGTTTTATTTACCCTTATGTTGGTAACCTTCAATTCCATGAGACTGATCAGATGTTAGAATCTGGTCAAATGACTAATGGATACTAATTTGAGTAGTAATTAATTGCATCAACAAGTAGCTGCCACAGATTTGGTTGCAGGCAATTACAAGAACATAAGTCTGACCCCCCAATCTCTGTAGTCCAACCAGTGGTCAGCAATGGGTCAGTAGTGTCCTGCTGGGTGGACAGAGCCAGCATCTCTCACCAGTGTGTCATTAATGGACACATTATGGGGCATTAACAGGATGGATTAGTCCGCCACCCAAGGGGGTGAGCTGTCTTCACTTCAACTGGCTACTCTCTCCAACCTCTCTTGCTGACCACAGCGTCCTGACAACAAGACCAGATGGTCAGTGGCCTTGGTGACAGGATTATGACCAGATGTCCAGACCTCAATGATTGAACAGAGCCTGTTTTGTGACTTCTCCCAACTCACTGTCTGTCTGCTAGCTGTCTGCTGCATTGTTTCTATTGTGTGTGATAGTGCCTGAACACAGGTCCAGGGGGTAATTAAACTCTGTAATTAGCTCATTAATTGTTTTGTCTTTAACTTGATTAAAATTCTCTGTGATTGTTTTGAAAGTGATTCGATGGAGTTCCTTGTAAATGTTAAACCATGTTTAATGTTTCATCAACATTTATGAGCATAGTTTCTATAATAAAATATTTGTTCATTCACTTTGTAATTAAACAATGAAATAATACATTATACAGCTTCATTTTCTTACTCTGTATATAAATATTGTAAACAAACTTTATTAAATGATAATAGTGCAGTCTTACCTGTCCAGAACGTGAGTAAAATATCAAATAGGCACAAAATCGCAGTCATACTGCATGCAATATCTGTGCCCTCTGGGGCTAACCCAGAGTACCCTGCTAACCCCAGTTATGCTACAGCTGAATTGGCAACTTAACATTTATTGCTTAATGGTTGCATACTCGATGCTTTTAGGTGTAGCCCAAAATAACTGGGTTGATATATAGCGGCACGTGCCAGTTACTCAGCTGTGAGTTACAGCATCAACGTGATTACCAAAAGAGTGCAAGAAGATACCAACACAAGTAGAAGTCTACCATTTAAGTTGATACATACAGGTGCCTACTAGGTAACTCGGCTTCTAAGAAGTAAAGCCGATAAAAAGTAAAAAATAGAGTCACAGTTCATGGTAGCAGATAGCATCAAAGGAAATGGAGCAGTCATGATATTGTCATTAAATAATATCATGGATATATGTGCCAAGACAACATTATTGTTATTTTTCTGCAAATTCGTTTTTGGTAGTCTAAGACGCATCCCTCTTGTGGAGATTTCCCCGTTTTATAGTCACATCCATCCATTCATAAATACTCTGAATTATTGAATGCTTTGATTTAGTTTAATTTTGTTATCCAGTAAAACATTCATGCAAGGCAACCTGTCAGTGTGTGCACACTAGCTTGCATGGCCAGGCACACATCAGTTGGTAATAAAACTGACTTGACCATGAATCCATCATTAGATTGCACCATTAGAATGTGGTCGCTGACAGCCTATAGACGATATTTCAGCATTCGCTGTAAATGTGTCTTATTCGCAGTGAGTAATTTCGTCTTGGAGAGACATTTATTCTGTAGGTCTTTGATCTCGGTCTTATTCTTAACACTGGGTCTTTGATTCCATTCGGATTAGACATTCATTTATTAAGAATGTGTATAATGCTGAGTTTGCGATTGTCTTTTAGCCTTGACGTCATCTGATTGTCAGCTGGATTTGTTATGGTCGGGAGCAGTATTGAGTGTTTTGTGTTTGGATTACTTCTCAGTTGTTATGGTCGGGAGCAGTATTGAGTGTTTTGTGTTTGGATTACTTCTCAGTTGTTTGTGGGTGATCAGATATGTAATTAACAATGCCCTAAAACTTAAAAGTCTGCCTGTCTGGTGTGTGTATTCACAGCTGAAGCTGTGGGGCGGAGGGTATCCTGGGCAAACTGGTAGCCAGGGCAAATGTGTAAGCAGGGCAGATGGGTACCCACCCAAAGCAGATGGGTACCCAAGGTAGAAGGATACACAGGGCAGAAGGATAGATGGGTACTCAGGGTAGATTTGGTACTCAGGGCAGATGAGTACCTAGGGCAGTAGGGTATACAGGTAGTGTCAGGTACCCAGGGCAGAAAGACAGAGGCAGAAAGGATATCGAGGGCAGAAGGGTACCCAGAACAGAGGGTTGGGTACCATGGGTAGAAGGGTAACCAAGACAAAAACTTATCCAAGGCAGATGCATACCTAGGGTAGATGGATATCCATGGGTCAAGAAGAACCATACAAACACACAAGGCAGACGGCCAGACAGGGCAGACGGTGTCGACAGATGATGTGGAGAAAATGGTTTACTCTGTCAGTTTGTCCTGGTGAGCAGGGCTGTGGCTGCTGATCCCCACAGTAAGTCCATCTGTCTGTGTCCACGTAATGGCAGCAGGCAGCCAAGGCAGCTGTCTTTAGGAGGGCCGCAATCCATACGAATCAAACAATTACAGCAACAAAAGCACTAAGTTTGCTGTGCCTTTTTTGTATGTTCATTCACACCTACATGAGATAATAGTTTCCTCAGTGGCTTCACCATGTGTTCCTGCTCTGTTGACACCTTCCACAGTCTGTCACCCCTTCTTATAGTGGACTGGTCCGTACACAAACCTATCTCTAACCTGGGCTCCTATTCAATGTAGTTGCCACAGTAAGCGGTGCTGGATGGATATTTTCTGGACAACAACAGGAAGGTTTTGTGGCAGTCATAGGTGGGTGACAATCAATGTGGCAATCAGTGTGACACAAACAGGTTTTTATTACATTTCAAAATTCACTTTTATTTTAGATTTGTTAAATAGGAATGATGTGTGAGTGAAGAGGTTCATCAGACTGGATGGTTCAAATGAGTAATTTAAAAACAAAACGGTAAACTGACTGAAATAAGTAAAACTATGACTCACAGGAATAATGTGACACATGGATTTTGTTTAGATATTACAGTTACTAATTTTATATTTATGTAAACATATTTAATTGAAATGTTGTCATTTTGTTAAAGAATAGAATTTCCTCACAGGATTGGCATCAATGTCTGATGAATTATTATCAAAGTCATCTTAGTTTTCTTATTTTGATTACATTCTATAATATGATCAGTAGGACGTGTACAGTAACAAGTATGTACCAAGTTCAAATCAAGTACTGGCACCTAACCAGTAATTTAAATAGAAATTAGGCCTAGTTTAACTACCAACTTGCCCGGCACCAGATATATATTTGTTCCACTAAAACAGCAGTTTCCCTAAACTGGAGAGGTAAAAAATCCACAAGTTAAACGTGTTTGCTCGGTTGATTTATAGCCACACATGCAACAATGCACCAACACTGTGGTGTGAGGTACAACCATAAACTACACAGAAACATAATCTCAACTCATCCTTGATGTTAGCAACTTGTTGTGACAGCTAATTGCGTTGTGACAAATGCCTTTCTTTAGTTGTTCTATTTTGTCATGTAGCCTCTGTGGCTGGCTTGTTAGTTTGATTTACGGCACAGACACATGGTACTAACTGTGCTGTTGCTTCACTGGCTCCAAGCCAGTCTACAAACATGAATCCCATGGCAGGGACATAAAATCCATGCCAGCTAATTTTATTGATAGTGGTATCGTCCTCTTTAGGTCTCCATGCAGTTATATCTCACCGATGGGTCAATGGATTATTTTTCTGGAGGGAATACTTTCGGTGACTGTATTTTTTGGGCATTCTCATCAGGTAAAGACAAATAATAATATATTATTTTGTGCAGTGCAACATCTAATATAGGGCACTAAAATTTATAGAGAATCTGATTTAAATGTATAAATTATTATGTATTTTTAAATAATAAAATGGGTGCATAAATGTAATCGTAAGCTGCATGAAATGTAATATAGTAGCAACATGAAATATACAATATCAGAATAAAATCAGTTAAGTTGAATATTAAACAAATAAGTTAGGTTCAAATATTGAATGTGGCAGTGACTGTTGTGGGTGATTACAACAAACAGGTGGGGTTTTGTGTCTCCAGGGCTGATTTGAAAAAGTCCAAGAAAGGATTTTTGTAACTAATGCTAAATGTATTTAAGGGAGATAATAGATTGACACTAAGTCCAGGCAGAGACAGGATGACACCAGGTTGCTAGTTGGGCACTAATGTCATGGCTTCATGAGCCTTGAGCTGGATATAAACTGTTTAAATTATTGTAGACTGGTCCACACAGTGACTATGCAGTGTGGCTACTATCCTGCTAGCTGCATCAAGATGTTATCTGTGGTCACAGCCAAGACAGAGTAGGTGTAAGTGTACCAGGTGTATGTGTACCATGTGTAGTTTGTAACCTGTGGTGGTTCAGTAACCTGGGGCACTAACATATGCATTGTGCAGAGAACAGAAGACCCCAAATTACATGGGTGTTTCTTGGGAGCATGAACACTGCAGTAATGTCTGATGTGTTCAGGGTTCACAAAATGAGTGTAAAATGTCACTGCCCATATCTCAGTTGTCTAATTATATACACCCCTCAGGTGATTGATGGTGGGTGTAATTTATGCACAAGTAATATGCTGGCTACTGAGATTTCGTCCTGAGGGATTCGTTCCTTTTGTTGCCTTATCTGATGGATTCTGTTCTAGATGTGGCTAAATCAGCCTAAGTGTTTTATTCAGGCAGGCGGAGTTGCTCTTCCCTGTTGAAGGGTTAAAACCATCAGAGTCTTGTTTTGTGTGTGAGAAAAGTGTTAATAGTAATAATCCTCAGTGATGTTGTTGTATTGATTCTGCATTCTGTTACTTTCACATTTGATAAGGTTGTCAAGTAGCTCTCCTGAAGAATCCTTTCTAGTTCTCAGAACCTTCATGGTCCATTCATCAGTGTTGGTGTGTACAGGGTAACAGCATGGCAGGCACCCTGCTAAATCACATCACACTGCGGTGTCACTGCCGACATCCAGGCAAACTGTATCATTGTTATAAGACAGATTTCAGAATTGTTCTTTTAAAAGCAAACTAACAAAAATGCCAGTCCTCCAGATGGTGCTACACAGTGCACACACATACGCAGACACACAGAAGATGGTGCTACTCAGTGCACACACATACATAGACACACAGAAGATGGTGCTACTCAGTGCACACACATACGCAGACACACAGAAGATGGTGCTACTCAGTGCACACACATACATAGACACACAGAAGATGGTGCTACTCAGTGCACACACATACGCAGACACACAGAAGATGGTGCTACTCAGTGCACACACATACGCAGACACACAGAAGATGGTGCTACTCAGTGCACACACATACGCAGACACACAGAAGATGGTGCTACTCAGTGCACACACATACATAGACACACAGAAGATGGTGCTACTCAATGCACACACATACGCAGACACACAGAAGATGGTGCTACTCAGTGCACACACATACATAGACACACAGAAGATGGTGCTACTCAGTGCACACACATACGCAGACACACAGAAGATGGTGCTACTCAGTGCACACACATACATAGACACACAGAAGATGGTGCTACTCAGTGCACACACATACGCGGACACACAGAAGATAGTGCTACTCAGTGCACACACATACATAGACACACAGAAGATGGTGCTACTCAGTGCACACACATACGCAGACACACAGAAGATGGTGCTACTCAGTGCACACACATACATAGACACACAGAAGATGGTGCTACTCAGTGCACACACATACGCAGACACACAGAAGATGGTGCTACTCAGTGCACACACATACATAGACACACAGAAGATGGTGCTACTCAGTGCACACACATACGCGGACACACAGAAGATGGTGCTACTCAGTGCACACACATACATAGACACACAGAAGATGGTGCTACTCAGTGCACACACATACGCAGACACACAGAAGATGGTGCTACACAGTGCACACACATACGCAGACACACAGAAGATGGTGCTACACAGTGCACACACATACATAGACACACAGAAGATGGTGCTACTCAGTGCACACACATATGCAGACACACAGAAGATGGTGCTACTCAGTGCACACACATACGCAGACACACAGAAGATGGTGCTACACAGTGCACACACATACGCAGACACACAGAAGATGGTGCTACACAGTGCACACACATACATAGACACACAGAAGATGGTGCTACTCAGTGCACACACATACGCAGACACACAGAAGATGGTGCTACACAGTGCACACACATATGCAGACACACAGAAGATGGTGCTACACAGTGCACACACATACGCAGACACACAGAAGATGGTGCTACTCAGTGCACACACATACGTGGACACACAGAAGATGGTGCTACACAGTGCACACACATACGCAGACACACAGAAGATGGTGCTACTCAGTGCACACACATACGCGGACACACAGAAGATGGTGCTACTCAGTGCACACACATATGCAGACACACAGAAGATGGTGCTAGACAGTGCACACACATACGCAGACACACAGAAGATGGTGCTACTCAGTGCACACACATACACAGACACACAGAAGATGGTGCTACTCAGTGCACACACATACGCAGACACACAGAAGATGGTGCTACTCAGTGCACACACATACGCAGACACACAGAAGATGGTGCTACTCAG